>CATKUM010000192.1:0-78849 GCA_949786405.1 Onychomys arenicola | reverse complement strand
GTATATATAGAGAGACCGCTTGCATGCAGAGAGAAGACTCGGGTGCATGCATCAGCGAATTTCAATAGAACTTCCCTGCCGCTGTACGCAGCAGCAGTCGCAGCAGGCACCTACGCAGTGCAGTGCCAGCGAGGGAGACAAAAACAAACAGTAGATGTATTTGAATATCGACAAAAGGCAGCAGCAGCAGCAGCACCAATAGCAAAAGGAAAGGAGCAGCAACAATAATACAACTCAAGGAGTAAAGGCAGGAACTTCAACTGCAGCAACACGCATGTACTCCTCTCCACGCATAGCCACCCTATACATATATATAATTATATATATATACGGATGTGTATGGTTTTTTCTGTGGCTCTGGAAGAGAGAGGTGGTAATTCTTTTTCAGCATTGCAACAGCGACAGCAGTGAACGTTAGCCGCTTCGACCGCTGCTGCATTATACCTGTGAAGCACGCACGCAGGGTATATGTTTCCATTTGTCTTAGACGATCGTCAAGAGTGGCTGGTGAATGCTCTGCTGCTGCCGCTGTTCTTTCTTTTGACGCAGCCCTCAAGGCTGTTGTTTTTGTTGTTTCACCTGTTGCTGCTGTTCCGGTGCGATAGGCCTGGTGGTGCAGCTGTGCAGCACTACCTGCAGTGAAAATTCCTTCTTCGCTTCGTAGAGCTCCACCGTAGACGTACGCCTCTGCTGCTGCGGCTTCATCCTCAGCTTCTCCTGCTGCTGTTACTTTGCTGCTTCCCTGCTGCACTTCACCAAGAGCAGAGAACGAAGCGGCTGCAGCGACACCAAAGTGGCTGCTCTGTACACTCCTTGTTTTCCCTTGCTGCCGAATAAGAGGAAAAACAAACTGGAGCCGAGGGTGGTGTCTCCTCTGCAACCCTTGGGGTGTCATCTGCTGCTGCTTCATCTCTTCCTGCTAATGCTGCATGTCTTCTTCCTCGTGCTGTTGAGATATGCTGAAGTCTCGAGCGCGTGCTGCAGAAGAGGCCGCAGTAGGCATCAGCAGCAAATGCAAAATTTCGCTGTAGAAACTCGCGCAGCAGGCGCTGCCGCAGCAGAAGCACTGCCTGTCCTTGCTGAACGGATAAAGAAGAAAAGAGTCTGACGCAGCTGCTGTTGCTGCTGCAATCTCTCCTCTCCTTGATGCTGCATGCTGCCGATGATATTCTCTCTGCAACCACTGCTCCTCCTACCAGCAAAGCTGCTTTCATGTCTCGTCTCTTTGCCTGCAGACGAAGAATCATCAGCAGCGGAAGCAGCAGCAGCAAGAGAAGCAGCAGGACCAAGAGAAGACGCAGCAGCAGCAGCAGAAACGGCAAGAACACGAGAAGCAGCAGGAGTAAGAGAAGCAGTAGCAGAAGGGGCGGCAGCAACAGACACAGGTGCAGCCACGGCAGGAAAAATTGGAGTCGCAGGCGGGACAGTGTCAAAAGTAAAGGCAGCTTGCCGTGATTCAGCAGCAGGAGCAGCAGCAACAGCTTCACGGTGTCTAGCAGAAGACGAAGCAAAGTCATGGGCAGCAGGAGAAGCATTACTGTCAGATACAGCAGCAGAAGGATTCGATTGGGTAAAGCGATAACGTATCTTCTCCTCCCACTGCTGCTGCTGCTGCGTGTGTAGGACAGACTGCTGTTGGTAGTCGTTTGCTGCTTCTGCTCGAGCTGCTGCTGTTGCAAACAGAAGAAGAAAAGCTGCTGCTGATGATGCTGTTCCAGTGTCCGCCTCGGAAGAATGCGTAGTTGCTGTTGTTGCTGGAGCAGCAGCCGCTGCAGCCGTTGCTGCTCTTGCTGCAGTAGGATTCGTTGCTCTTGCTGCTGCTCCAGCCACTGGTGCGGCTGCGGTTGGTGCAGCTTCTTCCTCTTTCTGCAGCTGCTGCTCTGGAGAGCTTTCTTTCTCTCAGAGGAAGGCTGTGTTTGCTGCTGCTGCTGTTGCATGCTGCAGTACAGGTGCACGAGTGCATGCGCAGCATCATCTACACAACGCGAGAGAAGGAAAGGCAGCAGGCCGTTGTAAAACGCTAAGAAACCGTCAGCAGCAATAGTGAGCCTAGCCATATGAAATGCAGATACATTTACAAACTTTGGCTGCTGCCTGCCAAAAATGCAACAAAGCTGCTGCGCATGCAGAAGCAAAGAAAACAAATCCACGTCCCACGCTGCTGCTCACCCACCCCCTCGCAACGCCGCTGCTGCTGCCAAGACTGCTGCTGCTGCTGCTGCCAAGCCTGCTGCTTCCTGTCCAGCTCCAGGCAGTAGCAGCAGCAGCGCAATCGAATGGCGGGAGTTCCACCACCATGAGACGAGCTGCTACTGTCAGTAGCGGATATGCAGCAATCTCCGACAGCAGCTGCGAAGCCAAGAGACATTCAAAAGAAAAAAAGGTAATACAGACAATACTTAATCCTCCTGTCTGGAGCCGTCCATTCTATCGCCTTGCATGCACGCATATATATATATATATATATATACATATGAATATTCGCCTGAGATAGATTACAAAAAAGAGGCTCCATTCAAATGAGAATCATCCACGTGCTCGCAGCTGGTTCTACCAGAGTTTCATATTATAAACACAGCGACACGGAAACAATGCTGCATACACAGACATATACACAGACAACATATGTAAGAGTGAAGACATCATCATAAACAGGAATCCGCATACCTACAGATTTATATATATAATATATATATATACACCTATGTGGATGTATACGTGTACACACATGTGAGGTTATATGTGAGGAAACGTCGGAGAAGAGGATCGAAAAGTGCGTGGAGACACGGCTTTTCGGCATGAGAAGGAGGAATGGTATAACTCGTTGCTGAAGTGGAAGGACTACGCGCAGCAGACCCTTAGAGGGTGTGGCGCTAGCAGCTCTCCTGCGTCATCATCAATAAGCAGCACTTCTCTCCAAGGAGGGGGGTCTGAAGAGACAAACAGACGTCTCTGCTTTCAAGTAGAGAGAGGCTGTCCTCTCGAAGGAAAGAGAAACCGAGACGGAGACGCGAAGTCGGAGACAGGAAACGCACAGACACACATGTAGGGGTGAGAAGTATCTTCAACACGACAAGATCGTGTGCAGGTTCACGTAGTGCACTCGGGAATATGCCAGTTTCTATTCCTCTGGCCGACCCGAGGTCATTAATACTCTCTTCATAGATATATTTATATACATATTCTGCTTACAAAGACAGAAAGAATGCACGTACATGTAAACATAGATATGTACATGAGGTAACATAGACGTAGAAGGATACGGATAGATACAGACAATAGATATAAATATATAGAAATAGAAAGATATAGATATCGATAGATAGGAATGTGGTATGGATAGGTATATATTATGAACCTATATATATAGATATGGATATATACATATATATAGGGATACATCCAAATATGTAGATGCAGATACATATATATACATATGAATTGATGTAGATCTATGAATATAAATCTACTTTGTATACGAAGAAGTAGATAAATGTGTGTGTGTGTAGCAAGGTTCAGACGCACGCGCACCAAAAGATGTTTGCATGCATCTGGAGCTCATACATTGGCTTCTCTCTCTCTCTCTCTCTCTCAAGTATTGCTGCTTCTACGCACCCCTTGTATGACCGTACACGTGTATCTGAGCAGCCACTCATAGCTGATACATTCATCTTGTCTTCTACTCTTTCTTTCCCTCTCTCTTGTCTCTTCTTGTCGGTCTCTTCTCTCACAAACTGTTGGCGGATTTTTCTTTCTTTCCTACTCTCCTATAGATGAAGAGCTCCATGTACCCACATACATACATCTGTACGTACATCTATGGATTTGTATGTATCGCAGCCATTTTATCAATCTCTCCTCTCTTTTTGATAACTATAATAATATGTATATACATGTAATTATAGATATATATACAAACAGGTATACGTATAAGTACACATGCATACACGTAGACGCACATATAGACAGATATACACGTGTACAGATATACATAGAGACAGATATACATCCATGTGAATACACATAGAGAGAGATAGAGCAGATACACAGGTAGATATATATGTACGTACGTAATATAGACCCATGCATATATCGACGTACGCTTAGTCTGTTATACATACAGGTAGATATACAAAGATTTATATTTAAGTAGACATGCAGATATGTACGCGTCCAAATAGAACTATATATATATATATATATATATATATAAAGATAGATAGATAGATTACATAGATATGGTTACGGATGTAGATATATATAGGTAGGTGAATGAATGAAGTCGTGAACAGAGGCCTTCATGCTCTCGCAAGAAGCACCAACGAGAGCGACTGAGCAGGCGGCGGAGGACGTACCGAGATACTTACACCCGCATATATATATATATATATTATATACAGAGAGAGAGAGAGATACTAATACATAGAAAGACAGATAGATATACACGTATTATAGAGAGCGGGAAAGAGAATCCTGGCTAGAGGTCTACCTTCAGATACCTCTCCATCTACATATAAAGATATATATATATATATATATATACGCACTGGGAAGTTGTCGACCATAGAGGTACATATATACGAATTTTGTCTGCTTGTGTGTAATAGGAGGACACAGGGAAGGAAATGAAGAGGAGAAAAACGCAGCGCGCCGTCTCCCGATATAAGCGAATCCATATGCATTAGCATGCAGGAGGCATGAAAAAGGCGGCTTCTCTTTGGCAGCAGTGGACTCGCGAATACCGAGAAGAGCATGTACCTCAGAATGAGACGCGCGAGCACTCTGCTGTTTGAATCCTCTTCTGTTTCCTCATGCGTTCTCTCTGTAACATCTTTTTTTGCTGTTGTTGCTTCTTTGTCTCCTCCCCATCTCATGCCACTTTCTTCTTTTGCCAGAGAATGCGTCCTCTCACTCTTTCACTGCCTGCTGCTGCTCTGCCATCCGCGTTGTTCTTGAGTTGCCTGCCTCCTGCTCGTTGTCCCTGCTGCACCTGCTCCCACTGCCCTTCTGCGTCTCCCACTGCTGCTGATTCTGCCTCTTCGTGTGCACCTGCTGCTGCAGCAGCCGCTGCTGCTGCATCTGCTGCTGTTGCAGGTTCCTCCACTGCTGCTGCTGTTCGGATGGGGAGTTGTACAAGCGGCGAAGAAGAGGCTGCTGTTCGGATGGGGAGTTGTACAAGCGGCGAAGAAGAGGCACAGCAGGAGGCACGCCGCGTTTCTCATGAGGGCGCTCTCGTCTATCTTTTCTTCTGCTATGACTTCTTGCTGCTGTGTGCTGCTGCTGCCGCTGCTGCATCTCCCTGCTTCTCCTGCTGCAGTGCTAGTGGGCGCTTGCGTTGCTTTCCCCCCCTCTTCCTGCTGCAGCAGTTTCTTCTCCTGACTCATTCCTGCTCTTTGGTGCTCCGTGCATGTCTGCACCTCCTGCGGTTTCTTGCTGCTGCTGCTGCTGTTGTTCACCTGCTGAAAACATTGCTGCTGCCACTGCCGCAGGCGCAGAAATCAACTCCCTACTGCTGCTGTAGCTGCTATCCTACGTTTTTACTAGGCGGTGTCACTGCACCTCTGTAGCTTCCCTGCGGCTAGTGTTGCTGCTGCTGCTGCACTTCTGGCACTCTGGCGGTCGTCCATTGCCGATCGTCTTCCAGCATAGCGTCTTTCGCTGTTACTGCTTCTTCTTCTTCTTCCTTGAAAAGTTGCTGCTGCTGCTGCTGCTCTGCTGTCGGTGGTGCTGGAACCGCTGCCAGCACTTTCAAGTACTGACCTTGCTGCGATGATGTCGTTTCTCCTCCTGTCTCCATTTATTCTATGAATGGAAATCTTCATGTGACCGCGGTAGACCAAATGAATCTACTGCCACTGCTGCTGTTGCTGCCGAGGCGGCTGCTGCTGCTGCGGTTGTCTGTGCTTCTCCAGGTGCTGCTGTTGGATGTGCTGCTGCTGTCGCGTAATCTTCTTCAACAGCTGCAGAATCAACTGTCCTTCTGCTGCGGCGTGCTCTGCTGTGTGAGTTCGTTTGTGTGTCTGCTGCTGCTTCCTGCTGCTGCTGCTGCCTGGCTTCCTCTTCTTCTGCAGAGACAGCAGCAGCAGATGAAGAAGCATGTGTAGACAAAGAGACATGTCTCTTGCTGCTGCTGCGTCGGTCCACCCGTCCGCTGCCGCTGCTCGGCATGCTGCGACTGCTTCTTCCGCGTCGAAGCACGCGTGCTGCTCTTGCTTCCCCACCGGCTGGTGTTGCTCCTCTGGAGGCGGAGTCAGGCCCGAGAGCAGGCGGAAGCAAAGAACTGCTCTGGCGCTGCTGCTGACGCAGCGGGAGAGACAAAGAAACACCAGCTGCAACACCAGCAGCAGCAACAAAACAGGCAGGAGAAGCGTAGCTGCAACAGGACGAAAGAGAAGAAGTGAAAGAAGAAAAGAAGAAAAGATTCAACAGGAAGATGAGGTTGAAGATGAAACAACAACTTATTGGATGTTTGCAAAAAGAACATAGTGGCGCAGCAGCAGCAGCAGCAAAGAGAGAGACGGAACGAAGAAGAAAAGCAGCAGAGAGGACGTAAGAAGAGAAGGCAGCAACTGCACCAGACATGCACAGAAGCAGCAGCAGCAGCTGCTGCTGCAGCAGAGAAATCAGAGATGAGCAGCAGAGGATGTACACACCCGAAGCCAGCCAAGACAGCACGCACATAATGTCCTCTGATTCCCTACAAAGAGTATTATTGGAAGTCGTCATTCGTGCATCTTTACATTTCAGATGAACGTCTCTCTTCTATTTCTTGGAGAAGTTGAAGTTCTGCTGCTGCTGCTGCTGCTCTGCATGCACACCAACAGAGGACAAAGGGCCCACAGCGAGAGGACGTTCTGCTGCTCAAGCACCACAGATCCGCTGATAAAATGAGACTCTTCTTCAGAGTAGAACCTTGTCAATTTAATATATACACTTATCGCTATACTTCAAAAGACTTGTCACCTAGTGTACGTACACTGCGTGTTCTAGGTACACATGTACAGAAGCATCTGCATGCGCGTGCGTGATCGGGTCTTCAGAGGACACAGGCAATTCAGATATACAGAAAAAATCAACATAAACATGTCTTTCTCCAGATAGATAAACATACAATCACACAGTTCTAACAAGCTGCCAGAGATGCATATATTTTTATACATATATACATATATACATATATACATACATACATACATACATACATACATACATATATGTGTATACATACATATATATGTATATAGAGAATGGGAGAAAGAAATACGTATAGAGACACTTATACATATATATATTTATATATACGTAGAGAGAGAGCTTTATGATTTATGGATATAGATAGGGAGATAGACAGAACCATACAGACGCATGTATGTAACTGTGCATGCATGCGTATGAGCGTTAAAGGCGTATGCTATAGAGGTCTATTGCTGCAGCCGCGCTGCTGCTGCTCCTGCATCTCTGCTGCTGCTGCTGCTGCGCCTGTGCTGCCGAGCGGTTCTCCGTCTCAACAGCAGTTGACGTTTCATCGTATTACTCAAATAAAGAGTCTTTTCCCACAGGAACGAATGAAGGGACAAACGAAGAGGAAGAAAAAGAAATGCTGGAACAGCATATAGGAGGAAGGTTAAAAAAACATGTATATTCCCCAAAGAGGGCAAAATAAAGAGGTCTTCTTTTTTTCTGTTGCTGCTGCTGCTGCCAGTCCTAGCCATGCTCCACTTTACATACACCTCGATTTGCAGTGAGAAAGATATCATCATTCGAGCATACTCACACACGCTGAATCTATTGGCGCGACAGATCTCCACATTCAATAGACACGCATGCACACGTATAATCACTATCTCTGCCTCCTCATGCACTGAAAAGAGAGTTAACAATCGTATTTACGAGCCTCTCTTCCTACACATTCAAACATACATATTGAACATTAGGAATACACAGCCTTCTAATACTGAAAGAAGAAGCAGGCAACAACAAGAAGAAGCAGGCTGTCGAGAGAAAAAGCACGCTGCTAATTCCTCTTTTTACACATATATATATATATATATATATAGAGAGAGAGAGAGAGAGAGACAGAGACAGAGACAGAGAGAAAGAGAGAGAAAGAGAGGCGGCGAGAAAGAGAGGGGGTTGTTGCGAGGCGTGTAGCTGTTCCGGTGGTGCTTCAACGATAGTGTAGATCGGAGAAACGAGAAGACGAAGCAGAAGCAGCAGCAGCAAGGCAGAAGCACTTAAGAGAGAGAGTGAGAGAAAGGGAATGCATTATACCGCTGCAGTAGCTGCTTAGTCTACGACAGAGACGTGCGAGCGGAGACAAGCAGACGCGAAGCAGCCAGTAGCTCACGATGTCCCTGCAGCAGCAGCAGCAGCAAATAGAAGAGACAAGGCAACAGAAAACGATATTACGAAAATGCAATTTCAACGCTGACCACGGTAGTCCCTTATTCTCTCTTCAATGTCAAAATCTCTCTTTATACACATACATGTATATATATATATATATATATATTTTTCATACATATATATATATATATATATATATATATATATATATATACATGTATGTATCTTTGTACATATACGTATGTGTAGATATGAGAGGCTGAGTGAAACAAATAGGTCTTCTACTGTTATTTGCTATTGTCTCGCAGCTCAGAGTACTCCCAATGCTTCTTTTTCTTCTATTGCTCTTTGCTTTGTGGTGATGTGGCTGACTATTTGATTGAAAGACGACAGCGACCTACCTCTCATACAAGATACACATGCATGCAGATGAAACAAATAAAAAAAAAGCAAAGGGTTGTTGAAGCAAAAGATGTGTCTTCTCAAACAGCGCAATCGAGGAGACAAGAACGCGTAGAGATACAGAGACAGAGACAAGGAGACAGAGACAGGGAGACAGACAGGGAGACAGAGACAGGGATACGGAGGCAGAGAGGGAGACAGAGACGGAGACAGGGAACCCGAGGCAGAGAGAGAATGGCCTTAGATTTGATGTGATCAAGAGTGAGAAACAAGTCGAAGAAAGAGAGAATGATTTTTCCTCTTGTATAAGAGGACAACACTGCAGAACGAACGATGAACTAAAAATTATATCTTCAAAATGAAGGGTCTTCTACTTCCAGTGACTGCCTCAAGACACAACAAACGCACTATGCACAAGTGCAACTCCACTTATATACATACACGCGCATGTATACGTAGACGCTAAAAATGTAGTCTTATAGGTTCCGGATAAGACATATATGTATATATATATATATAGAGAGAGAGAGAGAGAGAGATCAAGAGGTGAGACGCAGAGGACTACCAGGGGGAGGAAGAAAGGAGATATATGAGAGAGAGATAGAGAGCGAGGTGAGACGCATAGGACTACCAGGCGGAGAAAGAAAGGAGATATTTGCATCTTTTGCAAAGAGATATTGGTGTTGTGTATCTAGGAGCGGGAAGTAAACATGTATGTGGGCAGAGTCGCATAGAGAGGTCTAGCGCCATCAAACCTCCATAGAGACACAAATATATATATACATATATATATATATATAAATATATGTATATATATACATATAAATATATAGTGAATGCCTGCTCTCTCTCTCTCTCTCTCTATATATATATATATATATATATATATGAAATGCGTGTTATATATATGTACATAGGGAGTGCTTGCTCTATACATCTAATATAGTGAATGGATGGTCGATGAAAAAGCGTAGAAATAGAGTAATAAAGATGGTCGTGGATGCGCGCAAAGTAAGTAAAACAAAGAGAGGCCAGAAAGACAAAAACCTTGGAAGAGAGGATGCGCGAGAGAGATGTGTGAGTGAATAAGACAAGTATGATGAAGAAATCAAACGTTTACCGGGCAAGGACGTGCAGGGTCGCGGGAAAAAGACCGCGAAACAAACCCGGCAGTCCCTCGTGTATGTACACCTGAAATCAGCACCAATCCAGTAGCAGAAGATCAGCAGAAGCAACGCAACAGCAAAACGTGAAGGAAGAACAGCAGCAGCCCATGCAGCAACGTAGCAGGAGGGAGCGATGAACAAAAAGAATAAGAGAGCCAACGAGAAACAGGAACGCCTCACTTCTAAGTGTGTGTATACATATATACATGTATTCATAGACATATATACATACATATATTTGCATACGTAGATATATATATATATATATATACATACATATAGATATATGTGAGTGTATAGGTCATATATATATATATATATATATATAGGTACATGACTACGCATCTTAACAGAGGTGTAAAGGCAGGCATTCCTACAGAGACTTCAGAAGGGATATTTTCATCGCCACACATGTATTTACATGTTTACGTATACATGTATGTATGTATGTATATATATATATATATATATAAATCGAGAAAGAAAGTCCAGAACTACATAGTGAAGGTCCGAATAAAGATATAGGAGCGACAGACATAAAGGGAGATATAAAAAACGCGAATGCTTACGATGTGAATAGAAACAGCAAGAAGTTTGAAGAGGTTGAAACTTCCAACACCAGCAGTCGCGCACTGCGCAAGCAGCGGCACAGGAATCACCCGCCTCACGTAACCATCGCTGCTGCTGTTGCTGCTGTTGTTGCTGTTGTTGCTGCTGTTGTTGCTGCTGCTGTTGCTGTCGAGGATGGAGGGCTCGCGCTGCATTAGGAGGTAGGCCCGCGGGTTGAGCGGCGGGAATTCGAGTAGCGCAGCAGGCAGCAAATACGGAGCACAGCTCGAGCGGCTCTGTATCTGCAAAACAAAGCAGCCTACCCCACTAATCTCTGCATATGCATTCGACACTATTTATCTAAACACAACACAGCACGAATAGATATATATATATATATATATACGAGAGGGCGCGAGAGAGAGACGTGTGAGTGAATAAGACACGTAGGATAAAGAAATCAAAAATATATGTATAGAACAAATATATATATATATATATATATATATATATATATATGTAGGAACAGAATGCCACATCCACGCAAGAGACACGCCTTGACCATCTGCAAGTTTCACCTCATTCAACAAAAGACGCTATTAGTTGTGGAAGGGTTCACCCGTGTGGAGGAAGGCGTTGACGTCTGTCTATGCAAACAGACACGCGTATACACATCGATATATCAACGTATATCAAATATACCACATAAACATAAACATATCCAAATATATACGTAAATATATATATATATATATATGAGACTTTCTAAAAGTATATGTTCTCTACATGTATGGTCACATGTGTCTAATTCCGAAAGATACACACGCAGACGTATGTATACACGTGTAGGTGTGCAGAGAGATAAGTCTCCAGAAATTACACATACAATATATATACATATATATATATATATATATATATACGAGAAGAAGGAAAAGCTTCTGTTTGCTGTGCTGGAGTGGTTTCCTGTCGTCGCTTTGCCATCTAGATGTCCATGATTTCTGCGTGGAGACAAGATAGGAGAGACACTTAAGGAAAGAGATAGAGAGGGGCCGTCGTCTTTCTCGCGCTGTGCAGGGAGACAGGGAGACACGACATGTCTTTTGTACGGCAGCAGCAGCAGCAGCAGCTCTTTCATACGCACTCGCAGCGAAGAGAGAAGGATTTCCTGTATTTGAATCAAGCTTGACTCAGTAGACATGTTGAAAACAAACAGAGACGCCAAGAAGGCATGCAGCCACATCACTGTAACATGGTTTCCTGAAGAAGCAGACGCAGAAGAAGATGAAGAAGAACAAGAAGAGAAAGAAGAAGAAGAAAAGAAGAAGAAAAGTTGAATGTCCAGAGAAGGAAGAGAAGGAGGAGAGGGAGGAGGAGATAAGCAAGAGAAGGAGAAGAAGGAGAAGTCTGCTAATGTGAAGTAGAGAAGAGACTGTATGTCCTGTACACAGAAGAAGTTTAGTGCACAAAGAGGAGAGGCAGTGATGCATCAAAAGATAACTTGGCCAAGAGAGTGAGACCGCAACATGATGGTGAAAGGGGAAAAGTTTCGTGCGTCTCTCTTGGAAGAGCTCTACCACGAAGAATAAGGAGATGTGTTTTCGAAAAAGACAACTGCCACACATATCCACTTTTTACAACGGAGACAGAAAGAGACTCATGAAACACACAGACGCCCCTCCTCGAGCAGAAGCTTGAAATGCTCCTTCTACACGACATCCACAAAGAAACCAACAGAAGTGCAGTTACTGAAAAGTAGACAGAGAGATAAGATGAAGCAGCAGGCGCAGTGAACAGGACACTTCTCTGCACGTCTTCCTCTTTCCATCCCCACAAGGAGACTTCATCTGCAAAGACCGAGAAACACTCTCTTCATTTAGATTACATTCAGATGAGCAGCAGCACATCGGAGATTACAAGCAGCAGCCTACTCACAGATACCCAGCAGCAGCAGACTCACAGTATACAGCGGGTACGTGAGGAAGAAGGCTCCGGTGAGTGAGGTTCGGAACTGCTGAGGTGCTGCTGCAGCATTTGTTCTTTGCAACTCCTCAAGCGACGCTGCCGCTGCCATCTTCTGGTGCTGTCGCTCTTCCTCTGAAGTATTCAAGTCTGCTGCAGCTCCTACGCCAGCTCAGCCTTCTACTGCTGCTGCTGCTGCTGAGCCTCCTGCTGCTGCTGCTCCTGATCCAGCTTCTGCTTGCTGCTATTGCTGGTGTGCGGCTGCTGCCGCTGCATTTCTCTGTGTGAGTGCCAGAGCAAGTCCTGCTGCAGCTTCGAGTCACACTTCGTCCACTGAAGCTGCTGCTGGACCTGCCGCTGCTGTTTGACCTGCTGCTGCTGCTGCCGGAGCTACCGCTGCTGCTGAAGTTCCGCTGCTGTTGGAGCTGCTGCTACTCCTGGCGCTGCTGCTACTACACCTGGACCTGCTGCTGCTGCTAGAGCTGCTGCTGGAGCTACCACTGCTGCTGCTAATAGAGCTGCTGCTGCTGCTGCTGGGGCTGCTGCTGCTGCTGTTACAGTTTCTGCAACGTTACTTGCGCTGTCCTCGGTATAGCTTGTGCTGCGGTAGTTGGTCTTGTACGAGTCCAGCAACTGCTGGTACTGCTGCGAACTGTTTTCCTCTTTTTCGTTCTCTTTGTCTTCTTGCAGGGGTGCTGCTATCTCTGCTACTGCGCCTCCTGATACGCTTGTCGAGTGTTCGTGGCCTCCGCCTCCTCTTCTTTGCTGCTGCTTCTTCTGTGCTGCTGCTTCTTCTTTGCTGTTGCTGTTGCTTCTTCGCTGCTGCGGTTCTGTGCGTTGTTCGCAGACACGTCCTTCGCAAGTGGAGAACAGCAGAAGACGAGAAGGAGCAGAACTGCTGCTGCGAGGCCGGTAATATGGGGGGAGAGGAAGAAGAAACGAAGGATTGAATCCAAATGATTCAGCAACAGCAAAAGTCCCACTCAAACACTCAGAGAGTCACCATCGCGTACACGCTGCTGCTGTTGCTGCTCTGGCTATTGCACATATACCGTAATTGCCATCCGCATGCAGCAACGATGTCAGCGGCCGAGCGAAAATAGGAAAAAAAGCGAACAACGGAATACGTGAGAACGAAGAAGAAATGAGAACTGCAGCACCTCATTCCACGTGTGCTGTAGCAGCAGCAGCAGCCCGGTGACAGCGGAAACGCATCAGTAGTTCCTTTCCCTACAGCAGCAGCAGCAGTTGCAGCAGCAGGAGGCAGCAGCAGAGGCAGAGGAAGATAGGGAAGCAGCACGAGCAGTGCATGCATCAATTCCAGGAAAATTTCAGTAAGCACAGTAAGCCAATGATATGCGTGTGACAGGTAATTCTTTTCCTACATTTGAAAAACAAAACCCTTCACAACATTTGCCTTCATCTGCTACCGTTGCTGCCCATGCTGCTGCTGACTCTACTGCTATTGCATGCAGCGCTGCTGCCCATGGTCTGCTACTATATGCGCTGCTGCTGTACTTGGCATGCTGCTGCTGCTTTTCAATCGTGGGGACTGTCGCTGCTGCTCCGGTCGCCACCATTCCCCCTGGCCTCTTGCTGCCGTCGCTACTGCTATGGGTGGTGCTATTACTGCTCATACTGCTTCTGCAAGGCTAGTGCTCGTGCTGTTTCTTCTGCCGCTGCTATCGCGGCTGCTCTCGCTGTTGCTATCTTCTCGTATTGGTCCGTACGTGAAGGTGGCTGAAGTTCAACACGACAGATGACCCTAAGTATCTTCAAAAATACATATATATATATCTTTCTCTCTCGTGCACATAGAAGGAGATATATACGGAGATATGATGGAGACATACACATAGGTAAGAGATTCACGGAAGTGAGACTCTAGTGCACTGTCTGCGTGCGCACGGAGAGAAGCAAAGTCTCAGGAGAAGCGGCGAAGTCTTCATATGTAGAGGTCCGTTTGAAATGGAGAGATAATCATTATAGTGCACAAGTATGTGAAGACCACGCTGTCGTATGGTTTTGGGAGGAAAGAACGAAGAAGTGCAGCTGCATGTGATCTGCGCTGTACGTACACCAGAGATACCCGCTGCGGCACGTTGACGCGTGCAGTCTCGAATTATACCAACGCGGAGGAGTCTTTTGTATTAAAAGAAGAAAGATACCTCGTAAACACAGGAGAGAAAAAGAGAATGAGTTTCTAGAAGAAGGGAAATGGCAGTTGTTGAGATATGCTGCGACAACGAGAAGGAAGACGCGAGTACTATTTGTAGTAGTAGTAGTAGTAGTTAGTAGTAGTAGTAGTACTAGTGGCAGTAGTAGTGTACGTACATCACATAAAGGAAGATGCCAGTAGCGGCAGTTGTGATAATAGTACTGATAAGGAATACATGAGACTTTGCTTCTCTCCGTGCGCATGCAGACAGTGCACTAGAGTCTCACTTCAGTGAACCTCTTATCTTAATATTCAGTGAAGACACAAGCAGACTTTCCAAGAAAAATTATTCGTTGTACTCCTTTACGTGTAAACCTGAGTTCATTGAGCCGTCAAACGACCAGCGTCCGCGAAGACGCAGAGAAGTGAGGATTTGCTAAGAGGAGAAAAGATGTTGTGCTGCGACAAATGAGGCAGCACTGTTCTTACAACAGCGTTAGCATGCATGGAGAGAAGGAAATTTTAATTTTTTGCATGCATGCATGCGCACGTGTATGACATATACGCACACAGAGATAGACGACATGCGTGTTGTAGTTGGCACACACTGCCGCATCGCTGCTGCTGCTGCTGCTGCAAATGCCGTGAGGAAAGACTGGGCGCGTGTAGGCATTTTGCTACTGCTGCCACTGTCACATCCGCTCCCGTGAACAGAAGAAAGCGCTCCCAGGGTGGTCAGAGACTTGCCGCTAATGCTGCTGCTTATGCTGGAACTATTGTCCTATTGCCTCTTTCGCAGCTTCTGCTGCTGCTGCTCACGCTTGTCGTGCTGCTGCCCACGCTTGTCGCGCTGCTGCTCACGCTTGTCGTGCTGCTGCTCATGCTTGTCGTGCTGCTGCTCACGCTTGTCGTGCTGCCTGTGATGTTCATCGTGCAGCTGCTGATGCTTGCAATATTGCTGCTGACGCTTGCTGTACTGCTGACTGTTGAAATGCTGCTTCTGGCGCTTGCCGTGTCACTGCTGCCGCTGCTGCTCCTGGTTTCATGATGATGCTGCTGCTTCTGCCGTGTCAGTCGCTGCTGATACGCGAGCAACAGCTCCTGCTGACTGTTGACCGCGTTGCTGCTGCTTCTTCCTCTGCGCTACCGCAGCTTTTGCAACAGTGAAGATGTCCTGAGTTTTTGTTTCTACGAAGAGAAGAGTAACACTGTACCAGCAACGCTGGGAACTCCAGCCAACTGAAAGGAAAGAACATAAGTCCCGACAGCAGCAAGACTAGCAAAGATACATCAATGATGACCCCAAGAAAGCAGCAGCAGGAGAGAAAAAGAGAAATGAATTGTTGCTGTAGTAGCAGCAGAGCATGGACAGCAACAGAGCACAGCACCACGAAGAGATATTGACTGCAGCTCTATTGAAACTTGTTAAGCCTCCTTTTATCTTCTTCTTCTTCTCTCTGTAGCTGGCCGATGCATGCACATGCGGTTGAAGAGACAGAACCTGCTGCGGAGCGGAGGGTATCTCTGCGTTTGCACACTACATGCATGCACTGCTACAATGTGGGGTGTACTGCAGCTTTTTTTTCAGGAGGTCTCTGACACTTCTCGAATCTTCTGTGACTTTTTCACGTACTGTCCTCCGCTTCATTCTTGTCTTTCTCTTCGTTCCGAGGATATTTCGTTCTTCTAGTGTGGACATTTCGAGTTGCTGCCGATGATCGGCTGTCCTGTTGCTTAGCCCGCGAACTGCTGTTGCGGCTTTCGTTGAGCAGCCGTTACTGCTTTCCTTCTGATGCGGCTGCATCTTGTCACCTGGTGCTGATACTTCCGCTAAATTTTACTGCAGCAAATCCTAAGCTTTGTTGCATCTGCTGTCACTGCTCTCCTCTTCCCGCTCCTGGTGGTTGTGAATCTGTTGGGCTTTTGCTGCTGCTACTACTATATTGCTTGTTTGGTGCGCTTGTTGCCTTGTTGATTCTGACCTGTTTCTGTATCTCTGACCTTACTCTCCTGCTGTATAATTTGCTCTTCCGCTGGCTCCTCAGTACTGGTAGGGAGAACCTTGATATTGATATCCTGTGTTGCTCTCTTTCCTATGTGCACCTCTTTTCCGCCTCTTTGCTACTGCGGCTGCTGTGTCTCATAGTGGCTCTCTCTTCACGTGTTCACCGTCACTCCTGCTTCTGCTTCGATCTTATCAGGGTCCATTTTGCTGCGGCTGTCTTCTAAAGCCACATCTGCTCTGAACTCATATGAACTGTCTTATGCTGCTGTACGTCGTCAACGATATTCTCTCTGCCGCAGAGCAGCAGTGCGAAGTTCTTGAGCAAGCATGTGCCTTCACTGACACCATTAAACCTGTAATTTTACACTGCGTTCGCATCTCTGAAGAAGAGATATATATACACAAAGTGAGAACGGAGACGCACGGAAGCAGAAACCGACATGTGCTTCTATATGAAACCACACAGTCAGCAGCCTTCTGCAGCCAAGTGTGTGTGTATACGACTGCACAGGGGAAAAAAAAGGTGTGGATGAGGAAGAACGCTAATTCTCTCTTTTTAACAAGGTACCAGACACTCGCACGCAGACACACAGAAAGTGGCCGAGTTTCTCATCGTCACATACACAGAACGATGGGCTGCTGCCCTCAGGTGGAGTTGCTAGGAGAACGCAAACATTTCCGCATGAAACGGACGTATCTACGTTTGAAACGAAAGCATTGAAAGAGGGCGAACAGACGAAGCTGTCGTCTCTAACTGACTACAACAAAAACGTGCACCAAAAGAAGAGAATAAATTTCGGCCGTCGCCACGAAAACAAACCTACAGTAGGCCGTCGCCTCTGGTATCTCTTGAGGGCGATGATGAAGGTCTCGCTAGAGGCACGTATAGGCACGCGGGTAGATGTATACACTTGCGCAGAAGGTGTTTATCGTTAAGAAATCAATCACCACATAAGGGAGAGGAAGAGCTTGTTTCGTTCTTTCACCGGCATAAGCTTGTCATATATATGAAAAGTCATTTAAAAGAGTGCGTCGACCGCATGTGCATCTGACGGCGCATGCTTGATTGCAGAACTTCTTTGCAGTAGCCGACGTACTTGATGTGCACGTGTTGTTTGTTGAAGTGTCCTTAGCGGCCAAACCTTGCTCCTGGTCTGCTGTTGGCTACATATTGCTCTGTTGCTAGTCTACGGGCACGTGGACAGACGCATCTACGGGCAAAAATTGGAGAAGTGCGGGTATGTCTATATTTGTAAACATGTGTAGAACAACGAGGCAGGCCTGTGCGTGCACAGCGGCAGAGATGATACATTTCACTGAATGAGTCTAAGAACCCTCGTAGCGGCTGCGTGAGGCATCACCGCAGTCAACGGTTGTCATCCACTGCCCTTAAAGGATTTTAAAATTTCCCACAGCGGCCGTTGAAGGCAATATCGCAATCAAGTCTTTTGATTGTAGCATCCGTATACTTTCCTCCGTAGCCGGTCTCCCGCATAGGCGGAGATGGTCAACGAACACCGCCGACAAGGGCGTACACGCAGTTGGTGTTTTGACTCGGAAAGTTTCCCCTCTTCGCAGGCCTATCCGGCGAGTCGCTCTCTTATGCTTTCTGCGGCTGATATTTGAACAATCAAATCGACAGCTGGGCACGTACATACAGTGTCTGCGGTGGTGCCGCTTGCGGCGTGTCGCTGCAATGTCACTGGTTCATTTGGAAATCATAGTCTACCTCTGGTGGACTGCCTTTAGGGGAATTCCCAGGAACACATGTTTTACCATAAATGTGAAGATACGTGGAATGCATGCTGATCCTCACTGGTGATGTACGCACGCCAGTGCGTCCACGAATTTTCCTCATCGATACATAGGAAAATTTCTCTTCAGCGTAGAGACTGCTGGAAATCGTTTTTCACGATTTGTTATACGGTAAATGAACAGAATTATGTCAATCTAACACTCCCTACTGCGTGCGTATGAGCATAACACTGCCGCTCTAGCATAGGCAGCTTGTGATTTTTTTGTGCGCGTGAAAGCGCATCATCTCTACAATACAGAAGCCAGTGTTCAGCGTAACGTCATGCCAAAAAGTATTAAGTAATAATTTTGACACTGTACGTTTTTCTGAGACACTGCCTGGTGCGTTAATTTACTTGTTAGCCGTAAGAGCCACTCACACTAATGTCTGAACCGGCCACGGCTGGGGAAAAAAGTGTGTACGTACACCGCACTGCCAACCAATAAGCGCTTGAGGTCCAGGGATACACCAGTATAGTACGGCTTACAAAAGTGTCTAGTTGCTGGTTGCTTTAAAGTGTAATGCACTGCAATGACTAAATAACCCACTGATATGTTGGTATTTCTGACTAGTTCAAAGAGTGCGCCGTGTGATAACGTGTGTTCATGTACTATATGCTACGTTCTTGATGGCATAAACACCGTTTGTCGTCTCATGGACAAGAGTCTTCAAAATGTGCACAGTGTACCTTGTAATGTGCAATAGCGTATTCTAGTAAACGCAGGAATATTTATTATTGAGTGTTGATTCATTTTTGTCATAATAATCATCTCCTCTATATTTCACTCTTTATCTGCTCTGTCATTCTTTTCTTTTATGTTGTTATACGTTTAGACCTGCTGACATGAGTCACTAGTCCTTCGGTTGCCTCTCTCCACAAAGTTTGCTGATTCCTCATGTTTGACGTTCCGAAATGTTTGTTAATATACTATTCTCAAATATCTGTACTATCGTTAACGCGCATCCTCGCCTAGCGGCATGTAGGTTGAGAATGCACCATCAATGTCGGTTAACCATCGTCAAGCAGCAGCTGCCACGAAAATGCAGTGCAAAGGTCTCTGTTACTCGGCTCCTTTTTTTGGAAGCGGCGTGAAACACGTTTGCGCCTTCTGATCCAAGAATGGAATGGATTATATAAGCAGACAGTAGTCGATTTGCACTGAGACAAATCGCATGAGAGCGACCTCTTTTTAGGAGCGCAAGCACTGCGGAAGCGGCCTGAGGGACAGACGAAACCGGCAGTATAGTATCGCTATACCTGTCGAAGCTGTAGTCGATTGTACCTTAGATTCTCCGACATTTCCGAGGCGGCTGCCGCAGCAGAAGCAGCAAATGCGCACAGCAACGTGAAGAAAAAAGGGGGGATACACATGCGTTGGTAGGCAGTGTGGTGTTGCACCTAAATGCCTCCTGTAAATGTCGAGACAATTTAGAGTGTCAAGAAATTTCGATCTTCTTAGTATGTGTAAGTATACGACTGAAGGCAACACGAACCTGCAGTATGCACGCGAGGCCTACAGGTGTACATACACGTGCTCCAGTGAAGTAACACGTATTTTCTGTACAGAGTGAGATCAACAGTGGCCTTCGTCGAAAAGAGATGCCACTGGTAAGACGCAACTGTCAGTAATTATAATCACACCCACAGGTAAGCTGCCCTGCGAATGTGTAAACAGTACGAGAGCTGTGCTAGCACGTGTGTCTCGTCTCTATACGTGTATGTATGGATGTTTGTATGTGTTGATGTGCGTGACCGTGCACACTAGTCGCAATTAACTGTTGAGGAAGAAGTTTTATACTACTTTTCTCTTTAGACTGCAGATGCACTTTGCCCTTTGATACGTATTCACCAAGTACCTGCGTCGTTGCAGTTTTCTGCATATTCTGCAAGAAAATTTTTAGACGCGTAGTTGCAGCCAAGGCCACTACTGGTCGTGGAATGGCTCGCACCACTACGAGGACAGTTTTCTTCGAGCTGCACGAATTGAAGGACGGCGGCCAGTCTATGGCTTTTCCGCGTCAAAATTCCTGCTGTCACTATGACTTTGTCTCGAATAAGCGTGCAGGAATTTGGCACTGTTGTATCAATGCAGTATCGCATGGCTTCAAATCCTAAAGCACGGTCTATACCCAGCCTCATGCGTGACAAGCATGAACTTGAGACCTCTATTTGTCTAATATAACGCCTCCGCTAGAAGGCACACCTCGTTCATCATATTGTGCATGTGTCCCCCAAAGACGCGTAACATAGTTGTCGTTTTTGTGGAATGGTGGAGAACAAAGAAGCAAAAAATGGCTTCAAAACGTGCACTTATCGCTGCCCGATTATTCGTCGCGTGCAAACACCGTTAAGAATGCGTCTAGGCGGATCTCTATAGTTTCTTGAGCGCCCAGGCGACGCGCTGTGCCTGCAAACCTTGCAGTCGGAGAGGTCCACGTGCCCCGCGCAGGCAAAGCTTGCACGGTGCAAAGGGGTTGCTGCGCATACAATGATGTCTTTCATTGTGTGTATCTCAACGATATGTGACTGTTACAGATATTTGTAGACATCGGGTCTCTTTTCATCTGTTGTCCACTGCGCGTCAGTACACTGAGGTGCTTTTAAATGTGACCAGCATGTGAAGCACGCATCTACCTCTGAGCCCATGCTTTATCGTTCCTAAGCGGTCTCTCGTCCCCGTTGACGCAGCCTCACCCTTCCATTCTTGCATCCACTTACAGACGAATGTGCTGGTCTCATCCACCACAATGAACATATCAATCCTGAATACAACTGTACTGAGTACGCTAAAATTTGAATAATATTTGTGCGCTATAGTGCGCCTGCTGCTCTAATGTTTCCTGCATTATTAAGACTGTCCCGAAGCGCACACCGCATGCCCATCGAACTCCTGCCGCCGAGTTGCCTCGGCATCCCCACATGATGTTGTCCACAACGCATGCATGCAGTCCTGTGCATGCGGCTGCTCTCAGAACTTGCTCCATTGTTCGATGCGCCAAAGCTAGCTGGCTGATTGTGCTGCTGCTACACCCAGTCCAGCGTGGTCCCACCTAGGACACCGCTATCCCCGGAAATGCAGCACGCATGCAGATGGACGCCTTCGTTGCTGCGCGATCTCTTGTAGACCGCAGCTAATCAAGCGCTGCAGCAGAATGATTCCCAGTAGTCGTCATCACACTATTCACGAGACGTAGCGTCTCCAGGGACACACGAAAAAGTCTTTGCGGCCAAAGGTAAATAGCATGCAACAATAAGACTTTGTATTCTCTGCGATGCAACAAATCCTGTGATGTGGGGGAAACCCTCTGTGGCGCCACATGTGGATTTCTCGGCAAAGCATGACCGTCTGTGTATAAGGAAGCATTTGTCACCGGCCAGCAGCATTAAGCATTGAACCGTAAGAAGTAAAGAAGTGTTGACAACAGCACCGAGAGGGGAAGAAGATGTATCAACGCCTGCAGAGTAGAACCGTGAAAATGGGAAAGAGCAGCAGCGTGGGGGTGTCAAACAGCAGGTACATCAAACATCTGGTCCAGTGACAGGCAGTACGAGGTCGTGATTATATAGTTTGCTGTGGACATAGTAGTAGAAGAAGTCCGCATAGAGAAGCGTCTGAACAACCCCTCCGACCCAGCTGACGATATTGACATGTGGAGGGACTTCGGTGCAGTATCTGAAGACCCAGTTGAGAATATAGAGAAGCCGGTAGAGGCCCATGCAGGCCACGTAATGGGAAGTGAGGTTTTCAACCTGGCGCTGTTTTTGTAACAAGAGAAGCTGCGGAATGATGGAGACGCTCTCGAGCCATATGGAGAAGCACCAGCAGACGTGGTAAGGTAGAAAGGAGTCTGCGGTGCATAGAGCGAGCAGGAGACACGGCGGCAGAAGGTACAGCCAGAAGTTGAAGTTGTCTGCTTTGGCGTCGTACGTTAGAGATATCGGTGGCTTCCACCGCATCAAATAAATGAGATACAGCGTGGAAAGAATGAAAATTATCTTCATCGCGCTGTTGTACACACTTATGAAGGACCACAACAAATCCACATAGCGACAACAGAATACAAGAGCGTAACACTCTTGCATGCGTGCAGACAAACCCGCACAGTTCTTGCTGCGGTACAGCTTAAACAGCAGCAGAAATATCGAAACCAAATGCAACATGTCTCCGCAGAGTCGAAACAAATTCTGCGCCATCGTACTGACTACATGCACACACAGGCAGCCGCAGCAACACGGAGAAGACGCAGCCACTGGCTCACAGAGGAGGCTGCGCCGCAGCAAAGCAGCACACGCGGCGGCAGCCGAAGAAGAAGTTCAGATATGTGGCGGCAGTCCCACGAACAAGAGAGAAACGTCACCTCGGCGGCGACAGGGACCAGAGACAAAAAGGAACAGAGAGAAAAAGCACCGTGGAACGAAACCAAAGTGAAAAACGAGGAGCCTTAGCCGAGGAAGGGCAGCACAACAGTCGCTGAGGCAGAAGAAGAAAAGAGCTGCAGTCAGAAACAGCGAAGAAGATAAGCTGTCAATAGCACCAGGACATCTGCAACACAAGAGAATACATGAGCTTTACGATCTTCACAAGAAAAAGAAGCCCCCGAATACACAAAAGCATTAGCATCCAAGTCCACACACACACACACACACAGACACACACACACGTGCAAGAGTACATCTCAGCAAATGCCTTTCAGTTGTCGACATATACACCTGCTCTCAGTCTCTCATAACTGGTTTTGTTTTTTGATGCATAAACAGGCAACATGTAGAGAAACGTCGCGCAACTTTTAATGGCTGACAGAGGCAGTGAGGCTTCAACGATACCCTTGAAATGAAATTCTTTTCCAGCGGTTTACGTACAGCTATCCTTTTTCCTTTCTAACACATACTGGCGTGTGCCTAAAGGCATGCAGGGGCGTACAGAAAAAACAGCAATAGAACAAAACTCAAGAGATATTTCTGAATTGAACTTCTTGTTCAGTATGAGCATGTGGAACGGGCAGAAGAAGAGGACGAGACATTTACACTTTCAAATGGAAAAACTCCCACCACGCTACAAATGAAGGTGCCTCGGTGTCTGGGTTTTCTCTTCTAATTCATATATCTATATATATATATATATCTAATGACGCACACACAAAGACAAGGACACTCCTTCCTTATCTAAAAAATGGTTCGCTGTAGTACAAGTGAAATGGCTGCTGCTGCTGCTAGAGCTGGCGCTACGAAGTGACAGACACAGACGCAGCGCGATTTGAGGAAGCAGCAATGAGAAGGAAGCCCAGGGCCAATGTAAAGTGAAGGCGATGACAAGGGGAAGCAAAGCAACTAAATGTAAAGAACCAGCAGCACTGCACTTTGCGTGACAGGAAACAGCGAGATGTCCACGCGTCGAGAACAATTTTGGTAGCACCAGATGTGCGAAGAAAGAAGAAGCAGAAACTGCAGTGGTGGCAGCCAACCCTTAGACAACCATAAGTGCCAGACGGAGAAATGAAATAGAAACCACAAACGGTCGCAAGCCCAGGATGCAACGAGAATAGAAGAATAAATTCGAGCTCGTAAATCCCAGTTTAGGACTACTGGCTGTCTGGCTGCGGAAGAAATCTACCTCGACAATTATGCGGACTGCTGGAAGTGAACAGACAGACTTTCAGCATAGGTGCGGCAGCAAACGAAAGACGACACTTCGGCGAAGAGTAGTTTTTAAAAAGCGAATTCCAACACGCGGTAGCAGCAGAAACTGAAATCAAACTTTGTTGTAGAAGACAAAATTTTGATTAATGACCTGTCTCGCTACACCTGAATAGCGAAGATCATTGCAGTCTTAGCTTCCGGCTGTCAGTAGAGCCGCAGTAACCCAAGAGGATGAACAACTCTGATACAGCTGTACTTAGTCGTAGGCTTCGCTGCAGTGCATGCACCACTTAACTGGAAAAGGATTCAAGAACTTTACGAATAAATGAAAAAAAAAATCGCGCTACACACGACAACGCACAATTCCAGGAGAAGCGACGACGTTTCGGGTGGAAATCGAGAAAAGAATCACGCCAGCAGGACTTCCACGTTAGGAAGATGAAAGAGGAAAAGGATCATACAAGCAAGAGAAAGCCGATAGCGCAGAACATGGAAACAGAAAGAGATAGGGGAAAACGTTAAACAGGAGGGGATTAGTTCGCGGGACGCAGTACAGAAGCGCTGATTTACAGCATGCGGGAAAAAGGAAACTGGTGATCTGCAGTAGAAGGGGAAGTACAAATATGGGACACAGGCAATTGCATATGAAGTACCAATGAGACAAGCGCCCCCTGTAAGAAGGGCCTGCGGACACAGCTGAAGATCTGAAAGGGAGCAGAAAAGAAATTCCCTTCGTGGAAGAAAGCCAGGGGCGCAAAAAAAGGTTCGCGAAAGCTCTTCGCTGACAGGGGTATTTACTGAAGGAGCACAACACGAAGAGACGGAATTTTCTGGACGGTAAGGGGGAATATTCGCTGGGAGGTAAAACAAGTCTCGCACGATAGTCGTGAGTATACTCTTGCGAGGCGGGTCGAGAGGGAAAGCTCAGCAGTTGCAAAGGAAGGCAAAGGACGGATGGTGACGGAGAAGTACAGTGGCTGCACGGGAGGAGGAGTCTGATGGGAGAAGCATTTTCAGAGGCTGGGGATGCGGATTTTGAGCGATGACTGTACAATTTCATCTGCACAAACGGGTCGAAGCTGAAAACGAAGACAAAATCCGACGAAATACCGCGGAAAACACGAGATGAGGCGATCCGAAAGGGGGAAGTGGACGCAGAAATGCGGAAAAAAAGGAAAATTGACTCGGAGAATTCACTTGCTCGGACAATCGATGAAGCGTTCAGATCTCTGTTTTTTGAAGTGTACGCACGCGGGACTCTTACTCGCAACAAATTTGATCTCTGTGGATAGCTGCGGGGCACCAAAAAGTGAAGAAGGAGCAGTGCCGATTGAAAAACAAGGGGAAGGAAAGAAAGAAAACATTAAAGAACAGACACTCCTGTACTAAACCGAAAACAGACCAGTCTACCACGGCGGTGCAGCGCTGCACTACCGACTGCGACTTTTCGAGCGGCCGAAAAAATGCATTCCGAGGCTGTCGTTCGCAAGTGAAAAACACATGCTTGAAACGATATCCCCACAAAAAGTGAAGTAATCGGCTTCGAGCCACGAAAAGGACATAAAATTGTCATTCAGCAGGAAAGTGTGCTTACCGTTGTCTCCGAGGAACAGGGGAGACAACGACTTTATGACAATCACTGTGTAGCCTGCAGAACGCCAGAGGCGCACTCGCTGGGTATTTGCCGACGAGGAAGACAGTTCGCACCGGCAAGTGTGCCGCATGTAACTGTCACAGTTTGCAGAGATCGACGCCTGATGAAGAAAGTTTTGTATTGCAGAGTACGAAAAACGTAGTTCCCCCAAATACAACATAAGGCTAGGCTCCGCTGTAGGGTGTCGGAGGTGTGTCGCTCATCCCCCAGCTGCTCTGGGCAGGATTTCCGGGGATTCCACGCAACAACACGAATGTACACATGAAACTATCCAGACACCCGGACATGCTGATTTAATGTGAATTATACGAACATATACTTCGTCAGACAAGACGCAACGAACAGGCCTGCACAAGACCACGTATACAGATATTCATTGGACGGGTGGGCACCCGCGGTTACACATTCCTGTGTGTGTGTGTCACACGCAGAGGTGTTGATAGAGACAAAACACAGCGCCACCAACAGCTCTTGCAGCGGGCAGGTAAGCCACATTAATCGTTAGACTGAAGATAAACTGCATGGGTGTACGTGCAAATGTTCAACTCAATTACTGTTGCATGCATGTACATATGTACATATATATATATATATATATATATATATATATATATATGGCTATGGATAGGCAGGCCTACGCAGAAGTTTGCAGGTACACAAATGTGCGTCGGTTATCTACATCTTTATATTTCAGTACCAGCTGACAAAAACTCAACAGCGACACATTCAGGATCCTGGCGGAACTCTGCATGCCAGTCCGATAAAATGTAGATGGACGGCAAAAACATACGTAGAGGGAGAGGAGGCGTGGAGCCGGCTAGCGCGCTCTCGTAGGCTAGCAGTGCATCATTACGTAGTTAGAAATATGCTGCAAGAAGCCCTGAATCGCACAAAGGACGTACTTGTCCAGCCGAAAAGCTCTAGACACATACGGGTACACCTGCATATGTGGACGCGCTTCTACACATAACTCTAGCTTCATACGTACGTTAGGGTCTGTGTGTGTGCATATGTACATGTAATTCATGTTTGCGTTTACGCCAAGTACATTTAGAGACGTTGCAGCACGCCTCACTGTAGTGACACACTTAAAATTTTCAAAACGACTTCTATTCTCACTTCAGTCAGGACTATAACACGCGAAGGACGATTGAGCTCTTAGGACCGCTGCAACAGCAAATCTCATACAGGTCAGCTCCTTTTCTTACACTTTACTGCCAGCGTCGCTATTCAGTTCACCTCCACGCTCGCAGAGGTCCAAATGCAAACCCGTTGTTCAATAGGTTGCAGTGCAAATATACTCCCGATCCCGACTTCTCTGTAAAGACATCGTCGTATGGGAAAGACTATAGCTACAAGGATTTCTGGGGCTGATTCGAGGTTCTCAGAGTACTTTCATACAAGGGTACGTGCATAGGGTGTGTTCGAAGTTGTTCACGTAGGCGGATATATTTGCTAGGTTTCCGAGGTGCACGAGGTCGACATATTGGCCGACAAAGTGGGCAGTGGTAAGCTTGAGTTTTTTAAGCGGGCAACCTGTTTCTCCAGACAATTCACTACAAATTCGATGTTATACATTTGACGGTCTACACATGCCTATGCGTTTGTCACGCACACAGTCAACACCTCCACATATGCAAATATGCCAACCTTTTGTGCACATTAAAGTTACTGGGTGCACTTCTGGTGGAAAGACAAAAAATCAGAATAGTAGAAGAACACTTCTCATATGTGCAGTTCGCAGTCCCCCATCGATCTGGCAGACATCACACCGCGGTGAAGTGCGTCTCGCAGGTAGTAGTAGGCGCGGATTTCTGGTTGGCGTAAGTGACTTCTGCCGTTCTCTGATGAGAAATTTATGCCATACACAAGAGCACGTATCAAGGCGCACGTACAGAGGCGAGGCTTCTAAATTCATCGTTGTCACAACATGGACAACGATCGGATTCGGCGTACTCACATGTATATGGATATACACCTTGATCACCATGACCAATTCGAGGTATAGCGACATATGTCGGTGTGACCGTGTACGTAGCCAGACAATCTGTCTGGCTTCATTACGTACTTGTCAATATTCTTACGTATCGGCTTACAAAACTATCCAGTATGAGTATGTAAGTATGAGTGTATATGTAAGCCCGTAGGACTACGAACGCGTTCAATATATCCGTCTACGTGTACTCTGAGAGTAACGCCAAGTAATCTGTCGTACATATGCTGCATGTTTACCGAGACACGTAGAGTTCCGGGTATACTTGGAAGTAAGGCGTTCATTCAGACGCATGCACAGACGAGTCTACTTTGGACAGTGGGCATCACCTCTCTTTGCCTGCGCCACAAGAGAATCATTTTGTACCACATCCACAACAGTCTACGTTACACAACTAGTTTGGTAACACAGACGAGATATCTCTGGAGAAACAGTTGAGCATCTGCATGTATGCAACTGTCTCTTGTGAAGTGATATAGCACAAGAGCGCTATGTCACACGAAAACACGCATATACACACAGAGAGACTCCATAATAATATACAAAATAACGTGCTCGTGCTGCAAATTATTACACTTGGCCTGAAAGAAGATATTACAGAATTGTGTAGTGTGAAGTGTATTGTGACCGACATCAACGGTTCTCCATCCCTGTAGAGTTCTACGCACGAGCTTTGCTCGTTTCAGCGGTCAGCATTCACTATGGAAATATGTTCCCTTGTGTGAGCACATCTAGGCCGCTAGCTGTGTTCGCTATCGTTGGTCTTGCTCTGCGGTTGCGCTTGTACGAACACGCAGAAGCAGACAAGAGTTACAAGGGAGAGACTTGACCAGCAGGAACAGCGACTGCAGCTACAGCAGTAGCAGCCATGAAGGAGCTACAGTCCCGAGGGAAAGTGTGGTATTATCGCAGGAGCCGTCAACAGTAGCAACGTGACATCGTGTCGTACATGTACACTGAGACTTTTGCAAAACTGCTGTGAACCCAACACATTTGCACGTTACGAAGACGTCTTCATCAAGTGCAACCAATAGCGCTAGTCTTTTACTAGGACTGTTACGGTACCACGTTCCTTCCTGCGTCTACATATATACGAAATTTCAAGGCAGCAAAGGGTGATGGCAACAGCAGGTCTATCCCGCAGAAGCAGTGACATCAGAAGCATCTTTTGCCTGCTATGTTAGCAACGTAAAAAATGCGATGGAAGGGGTACCAGCCGATCTTCATGTCGCAGCAACCTTGGTGACAGCAGCGCGAGCAGGAAATATGTGAACCACGACAGCCCCGATGCAGCCGAGAATCAGCTTCAAGACTGTGGCACCAGGAAGAAGAGCAAGGAAGAACTGCATCAGCATCCGGGTGATGCAGCGACGGAGACTAAAGCAGTAAGGTCACGCAGAGTAGACACAGCGACACTAACGGTGGTTCCAGCATAGAAGTGGGGCAACGACGAGCACTCACAATTGTATTCAGGTAGTAGCAATACCATTAGAAGACTTCCGACACAGGACAAGGCTTAGGGAGCACAGGACACCCCACCGCTGGCAGGAGCCTAACAGCAGAAGCGCAGGCCTGACGGGAACAGGATGAAGAAGAAGGAACTGTTGGTGGGTTTGAAGGTATTCACAACGGCTTGCCTGCAAGGCGGCATCTCGTCAGGCATAGGTGCCGCGACAACGTTTGCTGCTTTGCAAAGAAGGTTGCGACCGTGAACGTGTCCTTCAGTGCAATCCTCCTTTTGTGTCGAGGCGAGCTTTCCTTGGAGAAGCTAGTATTCCTCTTTCACATACGCTTTTCCCGCTTCTTGTACAAGAACCTTACCTACCACTACTGACATCTGCTCATTGTCGGCAGCTCTGCTGCTGTTCTGCAAAAAAGCCACCTGTGCGGTTCGTGCCGTACGTATGTTTTCTTACTGCAGACGCTGCTTCTGAGGTCGTTTAAACTCGTGCTGCTTGGCTTTTCTACGGTTGCAGGGTGTCCTCGTGGTACACGACCACCTATACTACCTAGATAGAAAAGCGAATTATTCATTCCCTAGTTTTGGGGCTTCACAAAGCGCCTTTTGACAGAATCGTATGCTTGAGCTTGCTGAAGGAAAGAACTTGTACACGTGCAGATAGCAGTTTGTAAGCGTATCAAACCTATACTGACCTACAGACTGTCTCTACCCCCTTGTCTGTATATCGGTCTACGACTTGATGTTACCCTGCGTAAACTGACGTAGATCTCAGTGTCGACATCTATGTACTGCATGGACGCATCTGTACGTTTATGTGTATCTTTACGTGTATGTGCGCAAATTCATACACCTATTTACGTGTACACGATCGGGGCGCACACACGTCCACGTATATGTCTCTACGTGTATATATATATATATATATAAGAGAGAAAGAGAGAGAGACTGACATTCACGCAGCCGTGCGCGTTGCTAACATATATGTGTGCGAGTCCGCAAGGGGTCTCATTTTCTGGAAATATATATATGCTTGTACGCGTTTATCAATACAGAAGCTCAGGTTCTGACGTCCACGCAGACGCAGTCGACTCCTGTGCACAGTACTTGTATATGATTGCCGCGGAACAGTGACGCCGCCATAGCCTTTTCGTCGTGGACGAAGATAGTGGGATTGTTACTTCTGTTGAATCCTCATCGCAGAACTGCATCTTTTGCAGGATTCTCGCCATCTCACAATGTGTTAGCCCCTGCGGCGTCCACTGGAATTTCTCTCGATGCCGCACTCTACAAGTGTCGTGGGCCCACTACACAGCGGCATAGTCAGAACTGTTGTCTCTCCAAAGGAGACGTTGACTAGATAGATAATACAAACATCGTTTGACTTTTTCGGTTGCTGCTGCGGTTGATGGTTTATGACGCTCACTGCTTGCCTTGTTTTTGCTTTTTCTAGCAGCATTGCCGCAGCGCTCATTCTTCTATTGTCTCCACCTTTTGTTCGCATTTCTTGTGGATCTTGCTGAAAATGTCTGTGATTCTGTTGCTCTTCCTGGTGTTTCATGTGAGAGTGTGATGACCGGTGCTATCGCATTTCTCCCCTTGATGGATTGCTGGAGGAGCTGGAGGAGCTGGCGCTGCTACTATACCCGTGCTGCAGTGGAGCAGCACAAGCAAGCGGCGCTAGCAGTAGCAACATAACAGATACACACTAATAGTAGTGTTGCAACAGCAGCCGGGAGACGGGAGCAACTGCAACAACGTGGCGGGACAGGAGCAGCAGCAAGGTGTCTGGAGCCGGCAGCAGTTGCCGCAGTAGCAGCAAGGTTGATTGAGCATCATATCAGCAGCAGCAAGGCGGCAGTTTCCGGAGCAGCAACGCGCAGCAACAGCGTGAGGAGAACTAGAAGAGGGTCTCAGGCTGGGGGGGGGTAGCACACGGGATTCTTTTCTTCCAGTGTCTGCGTGTGCGCAGCCCCTCAAAGGACATAGCCGACAGATGATAACCTGCACGTGCTGAGCATGGGGGGCCATAGGCTTGACAGAGGGTATGCGGCGCGAACACATGGGAACAAGACCAGCGAAGCAGCGCTAAGGCGCAGGCGCGCGACACCAGCGACGCCGGAGGCTTATGAATAGCTTCTAGACAGCAGGCGGACGACTTTTGACTATGGCCCCTTTTGACATCCGCACTGGCACAAATAACCCAGGAACAGCAACCTACCCATTTGCCCATGCGCATCATTACGTACATTCGGACTGGAAAAATTCAAGGACACCTCCAGAAGCGTGTCTCCCCGACCCCATCGTCCCACAAAACACGATAGTGCATGCTCCCATTCGCGTATACTTGGGCCACAGAAGCAGGATCAGCCGCTGGAAAAGAAGCATCTCCTCCCTGCGATCTCATGAATCTATCCCACAGAACCCTTTTGGTGTAGGCTTGCAGAATTACTGGCCTGTTCCTCGCACGCTGCATACGGTGGCTTGCGCGGTGGCAGCAGCCCATGTGGGACCTTCGGAGATATAGATGTAGCAGATCGACAAGCAGTAGAACCACATCAATATTCACCAGGTGAATGGCTGCAGTTCAGTAGATCCGGAGGCATCAGCAGTACACACAACTTTGGCCGCGAGCGCACTCCGACATAGCCACCACCTGTGAGACATCCAGGACGTCTACACGAGTACCACCAAAGTTGGCGTCACAGAATGTAGTGTCTGTGACAGGGCACCAACAGTGCAACGAAATATAACTCTGAATGGCGAGCAGATCTGCAGCAGGTCAACCGTTATAATCGGCAACATCAGGAGCATAAACAAGTCTGCACAAACGTCCAAAGAAGAAAGCAACGACAGCAACAGGGGACTAGGAGCGACAGCGAACGGGAGCACGATCAGCCATGTCCAGAGCCGGAGCGGCAGCACTCACACAAAGGCTGCTGGCAGCGAACCAGGGCATTCACAGTGCGTCGCTAGACCAGAAGCGGGAGGGCAACGGTCACTTTCTCCGGGCAGCTGCGCCACCAGCAGCAGCGACAGCAGCCAGAACCAGAGGAGGGGGGTCTCTTCACGGAAGCAGCAAAAACTGTCGTCGTGCGAACAGCAGTGGCACGGATACGGGTCTCTTCACGAAAGCAGCAGGAACTGTCGTCTTGGAACAGCAGTGGCACGGATACGTGCCGCCTAGTGGTAAAGGAGCGACGGTCGCGGAATAGATAGGTTAACTGGTTGAAGAGAAATATCTATTTTGATCACAGCAGCAGCATTGACTGCCAAGGGGCCACGACTGCTGCAGTGCTCTGGTGTGTACTGTTTTCAGTATTGATTCAACTTGCGGTTGGCTGCTGGAGTTGATAAATCCTGCTACTGCAGCTGCTCGTTGCTGTGCTCGTTGTTCCTACTGTGGCTGACGCTGGTCTCACTGTTGCTGGACTGGGATGAAGTCCTCAACAACAGGTTGCTGTTGCTTCGTGTCCCGCGGCTGCATTTGGTGCTACTCCCCCCAAGCGTCTGGAGTACGCAGCACAGTAGATGGTACGCGCACTTGAATCACACAGCAGCGACTTTCGCGGGGTCAATGCGAGAGCGGCACAGCAATAGCGCTGCTAGCGAGTCAAGACAGCAAAATCAACCGGTCATGAGTAGCAGTAGCGTCAGCCGCAACGACGCCAAGGGGAGCGAAAGGCGCAGCGGCACACGCAGCAGCAAAAGTCACAAAATCAGCAGTGTCACCAGTAGGAGATTTGGCAATACACGCATCACCGGCTTCGTCGCATTTGGGGAAATGTACAGCAGGGACAGCCATAGGAGCAGAGCAGATTCAACAGAAACGCAGTGGCAGCACACCTGTGGCGGCAATAAGCGGAAATACTGTACTTGGAGACCAAGAGAGGCAACAAGCGGAGCATCAGCAGCAACCCGTGTCCACATACACACCGCGGTGCCTCCAGACTGCGCCAGCTTCGAGCCGCGGCCCTTACGAGAATATCTCTTCAAATGTATTGGCGTGTGTTCTTGCTTTTCCGCAACAGCACACGGCACTTTGCATCCCTGCAGCATCTGCAAACGTTCCCACGGCCCTGCTGCAGCAGCTGTGCTGCAGCCTCAGTGATACTGCCTGCTTGTTTTCTCTTTTGGAAGCAGAAGGCAAAGCAATTCTGTTACCAATATACGCAGCAGTAGCTGGAGAAGCACAAGCAATGGCAGCAGTAGTTTTGGTAGTAGGGACATTAGCGGCAGCGGTAGCAACAAAAACAGAAACGGCAGCAGCAGGAGCGCCATAACTAGAAGCACCAGAGGTAGGAACACCGGAAAAGCAGCAGTTTGTCAATCACCAGTTTTGGCGGCACCCGGCGGCACGGAAGCATTTGCAGCAGCAGCAGCAGCAGAAGTAGCACTGGCGTCCCCGATAGTATCCAAAGTCAGAAGACAATGAACAGCAGAAACAGCAGCAATCACGGTGGCTACCGTGCACACTTGCCTGTTTCCTCCTGCTCCAGTAGCGCCAGTTGCGTGTATACACCGTTTTTTCGGAAAGGGTGCGCCAGCAAGAGATGCCACGACGTCACCAGCAAGAATGGAGAAGTAGCGGACGATTTTTTGTTTCTTTCCAGCAGCAGCGAAAAAACCAAAATGAAGGTGCCTTTCAACCTGCCGCTGCGGCTTCCCTTTTTAAAAGGTGTCGCAGCTACTGCTGTCTCATCTGCTTCCGTGTTCCTGTTGCTGCTTGTTCTAAATGTGCTCATGCCATGCGTCTGTGTAGAGAATTCAGAAGTACGAGCGCCTGATGATAAAACACACTCAGGCGAGTTGCCGTTGAATGTTGCTGCTGCTGCTGCTGCTCGAACGACCGAAAGCAGCGGATCACAGGACGACAGCGCGATCAGTTTGGGGGACGAGAGTCTTTCTCCTTTATCCCCCTCTTTCTCTCGGCGGCGTTCACTGACTCATTCTTCTTCCAGTGGTGGCTTGCAGACACATACTCAGTGGGCGCTGCACCCGTATACAGGAACATCTTCGCGATTAGCAGCAGCGGATCATCGTCTGGCAAGCGAAAGAGACCAGCCGCAAGCATCAACAGCGAGTGATGCAGGTGCCCCGGCTGCGCCAAAGGGAGAGGGAAACGCTTCTACCATAGCGGCGTTATCAAGCGAATATGAGGCCACATGTAAAAGACCTTGTCTTGCTGCTCAGCATAGAGGAGATATACTTCAACAGTCTCATTCACTGCAAGATACAATAGTTGACTCCCAGACCCCTCCGCGGCATTCGGCTGCGGCGCTTCCATTCGCTGCGTTGCGTACAGCAGCAGGACGTGAATTAACAGAAGCTGGACCAGGGGGCATTCCAAGAACGTCGAAAAAGGCACCAGCAGCAGCAGCAGCAGACGAGGGACAGCAGAGCACAGCAGAACCCACATTCGTGTCGTTCCAAGAGGAGGTTGGTCTCAAAGATGTGGAGTACAGGGGTCGCAGGAGCAATTCCAGCAGGCCCTTCATTCATTCTTATATCGCTGCTTTTCAAAAGGCTAACCCTCTTCGGAAACGTGTTGCTGCTGATGCTGCCTTTCCTGCGACCGTGGAGCCGAAGGGTGGAGCTGCAATAGAAACCTCGGGTGGCGAAGAAGGTCTCGGCAGCAACTATGCTACAGAAAGAGTCGCGGAGCAACCAGGATACGCTGTGCGAGAGAAAGTCGAAAGGACAGCCTACTCTAGAGCAGCAGCAGGAGGTGACGTCTGGCAGCACGAAGAGCAGCAGCAACCGCGGCAGCGCAGTCACCATTGGCCTGTATCGACAGGAGCACCAGTAAAAATAGCAGGGCAGGGTGAAGACAGAGGGAAGATAAGAGAGGCGTTCTCACTAGCGTCTTTGAAGCCTCTTATTTCCAATGCCTTGCAAAAAGCACTTCATTTTTCCGCGCTGAGTTCGACTTCCCGTGAGGTAGACGTGCAGACGAAAAAACAGCAGCAGCAGCAGCGGCACAAGCTGCGTCCACATTTCCGCGAGGAACCGAAGCGAAGGAAATCCGGGGCGAGAGGACGAGAAAAGCAACAGGAACGGCAGCAGAAGCTTACTAAAGCCTTGGAACGAAAAGTGAAGAAAAAGCAAGAGCACCTGGCAGAGCGGCAAATAGGAGACCGTGCTGATTACCGCAGAGAGACAAGCCACCGGAGTATGCATTCGTCGAATTTGGACGAAAGGTTCTCTTCTTTGGATGCTTTACAGAGACCTCCGCTTACTGCGGCTGCCTCGGCTTTTTCTCCTTCTTCTCTGGACTCAGCAGCTGCGGGTGAACAACCCAGAGATGACAAAATCAAGCAGCGAAACGCAGCGGTGCCACAGACGCGATTTCATGCTGCTCCACACGCGACTGTAGAACTTTATATTCCCACGGAAGCAGGAGGAACACCAGGATCAAACCCTTCCTCCAAATCACCCGAAGAACATAGGTCAATTGCTGCTATCCGATATTACTGGCCTCAAGATCACCTTGAGGCGCCGTCTTCTCTTTCTACTTCAAAAAAAGAAGCTGCGGCTCCTCCTTCGCCTGAAGCCGTCAATGCAGCGAATTTTCTGCTCCCACTTGCAGAAAGAGACTCTTCAGGGGTCTCTGCTGCAGCTGTCGCTGCTTCCTCTTCTCTGCCTGACGATCCTCGTTTGCGAATCCGCTACAATCCATATGCTGCTACAGTCACATCGACCCCTTACGCGGCTCCTGTTATCTGGAGTTTCTCTTTCCCTGATCCCGCTGTGAATCCTGCTGCAGATGATGTTCTCACTGCTGCCATTTATCCTGCTCCTTTCGACCCCTTCATTGTTTCCTCTCCTCATACCAGCAAAAGTCAACTAAACGCAGCAGCAGGAGGCCCAGCAGCAAGAGGGGACGATGAGACTCCTCGTTCTTCGTTTCTTCAAAGCAACCTTTCCCCTGCTCAGGCAGCAAGGTATGAACCTGCAGAATTGGAGACAGCAGCAGCTCTGCTCGAGCTGTCGCTACGATCGGTCGGGAGTACACCTCCTCTTCCTGCTGCAGAGTCTACTGTTCAAGCTCCTACTTCGACTGCTGCTCGTACTTTGAAATCCCTTTACACGACAATGCAATCTTCGTGTCCTGCGTCTGCTTCTGTGACTCCCACAAACGCTCCTTCTTTATCTTTCTCTTCTTCTTCTTCTTCTGAGGCGGCTGCTGCAGTAGCAGAGGTGGAAGACAACCCTACAGAGGAGCAGAAGCAGGAGGTACGACAGCGACCCTTCGTCCAGTCGGTGAAGGAGCGTCTATCAGAATTACGGTCGAGCCCAACCGTGAGCCTCCACAGCGAATATACGCAAGAGAGTATGGATAAGAAATTTGAAGAAGACAGGCAGAAGAGGCGAAGTGGTTTATGGAAGGATATTCATATGAAACAAACACAGGACAAAGAGGACCTGCACTGGCGTCCGGTAGAAGAATGGCAACTGGCATTTGCTCCTTTGCAGCAGCAGCGTCAGCAGCAACTGCAGCAGCAACAGCAGCAGCAACAGGAGGAGGAGGATGAGGATGATGTGATCATAGAGCAGAGGCCTAGTGGACGGCGATCTCCGGTAGACCTTCGGTCGCCTTTGCAGCAGCAGAAGCGTCGAGCGAAGATGTTGCAGACGCAACATATGCAACGAAGAGAAGAAGAAAGAAAAAGACAAACACAACCTTCCGAGCCGCCTCCGCTGCAGCCAAAACAACGCTACTACCCGCAGGAGCGGAAGGTGGAGCTGCTGCAGCCGCAACTGCAGCAGCAGCTTGAAGATGCTGCTGCGCAGCAGAAGCCGCGACAACAGCAAGAGCACGCCTACCTGCTTCAGCACTTGTACCGGCAGGAGCAGCTGCAACTGCAGCAGCAGGAGGACGAACAGAAAGAGGAGGAAGAGGATGAGGCTGAGATCTTCGAGCAGCAGCAGCAGCAGCAGTTGGCACAGCAGAAATACAGAAAGATGGGGAAGCGTCAAGCAGCAGAGAAGGGTTCCACTGCTTTCGCGGCTGCTCGCCAAAGAAGAACTAAGCACCATAGTGTCATGCGTGATGTCAGTTCTTCGTTTGAACAGGAGGAAGAGGAGGAAGAAGAAGACGAAGCAAGAGAAGAAGAAATAAAAGCAAGACAGACGGAGGTAAGAGCAGAAGCAGACGCAGCAGCAGCAGGAAGAAAAATGAAAAAGATAGCCTCCCCACATTTTCATGCAAACGTCTATAGCAAAGCACAGTCGCAAACAGCTCTCAGTGCTCTAGAACGTCCGTCTGAGATACGTATGGCAGGAAAGCCGCTACTGTCATGGGAGTTCTCTGAAGTATGGGGATCTTTTATAGATAAGGAGAAAAAGCAGCAGGAGCAGCAGGAACAGTTTCAGCTGCCGCAAGCTTCAAGGAAAAAGACGCCCTCTGACTTTGCTGCTCTTGCTGGAACTGTGCCTGCTGCTGCTGCTTGTGCACGGCAGTGGACTAATTGCTCCGGCACCGAGGGTCTGCAGCATCAAAAGCAGCAGCAGCACTGCCAGCAAGAAGAAGGAAGAGAAGTGAAGCAACAACCCGATAAAGGAAGACAGAAGGCGCTGCAAGCGAGAGCGGTACAAGCAGGGCAATATTCAGTTTCAATGGAACCGCTGTGGTTGCTGCCTCTGCAACAACAATACGAACAGCAACAGCAGCTGCAGGAGGAGCAGCAACAGCAGCAGCAGGATGAGAAGCAGAAGGGAACACAGCAAGAGCAGCAGCGGATCCTTCCAGGAATGCAGGTGGAGTCATTAATGTGGCTGCCGAAAACACTCTTCGAGCTACCACAGCAGCAGCAACTCCTGCAACAACCGCACGAGGCTACACTATCGCAGAAGCAGCAGCAGCAGCAAGAACAAAGAATCTTGTATCCGCAGGAGAAGAAGGCGCAGCAGCAGAAAGAGGAACAGCCAGTGAAGAAGAAAGACTCTATGCAGCCGGTGTGGGAGGGCCTGCTGATGCGGCTACACGAGCAGCAGCAGACAAAGCAACTAGAGAATTCAGATGAGGAGTCACAGGGCCTGCAGAGGGAACTGCAACCGCAAGAAGATCAGCAGGTGGAGCCGGTGAAGGCGAAGCACTCCAAGCAGCAGAAGAAGCTGTTACTGCAGAAGGCGCAGGAGGAGAGATGGCAGCAGCAGAAGCAAGTATCGCCACGAACGCCGGCAGAACACTTCTCGAACTGGCTGTCGCTGCAGCGGAAGGTGGTAAACCAGCTGCAACAATTACAGCAGCGGCCCCTGCAGCCACAGAAAGTGCTCCAGCATCAAGAAGAGATCTCGACGATTATGCGGAAGGGGGAGCGTCTGCAGCAGCAGGAAGAGCCGCTGCTGCCTGAAAAAGAGCCGCTGCCGCAACAGTACAGCAAACACACGGAACTACTAGCTCTGCAAGAGGATTTACAGCAGCAGGAGCGACAGCAGAAGAGGCAGATAGAGAAGGAGCAGCAACTCCAGCTGCAGCGTCCCCAAGAACACCTTCAAAAGTCCTCAGTGTCCCTTCCTGAGCTGCCGCTACTGAAGCAGTCCCAGCAGCAGCATGCCGAAGAAGGAGCAGCAGAAGTGAGTGAGAGCAGCAACAGCAGCAAATCACTGCAGGCTCCACCGAAGGTTTCAGCAGTGGCCCCTCCTAAACCCCCACGGCGGAAGCGCCTTGCGCAGCAAAAGGCTGCAAATGCTGCGAGTGGGAGCAGCAGCACCAGATTCCTGCAGATTGCTTCAATGGGTGCATCAAAAGAGCACGCCGCAGACGGAGAAGCAGGAGTGAGTAGGAAGAGCAGCAGCGGTTTCCCGCAGGCTGCCTCCGTTGATTCACTGACGCCCATCGCTGCTGCGGGTGCCGAAGCAAATGTTGCTGCGTACACTGTATCCTCGCGTCGTGTACAGCGGTCCGAGGCTGAACAGGTAATCAGCAGGACGAGCGTAGTAGAGCGAACAGCAGCAACAGAAGAGGCAGTGCGTTATGCGGGAGGCACGGACAGAGCAGTTGCAGCAAAGGCGGCCACCTCCGGAGCAGCTATTGCGTTTACAGAAGTAGCCAATAGCAGGGAGTTACACCAGTGATACCTTCGGTGGCAAAGACAGTATTTTTTAGTAGTGAAATTGGCAGCAACAGCAGCAGCACAGCGCTGGCAAGCAAGAGCTACAGGCAGCAGGACATATACCTGTATTGTTCATCCCACAGGAGCTTTAGCATTAGAGGCGTGCAAAATATAGGACAATCACACGTGATTAGCAGCAGCAGCAGCAACAGGCAACGCAGCAGTTAGAATTATCACATATCCACATGCAAGCGCTTATTCCAATGCACCTCAACTGATTTATGTCAAGATCCTGCTGCCTCCTTGCGGCTGCCCTGCTGCTGCTGCTGCTCCCCGGACACAGTGGCTACTGCTCTGGTCGCAGTGGCTTGAATGAGTGTGCTGCTTCCCTATTTGCTAGCCTGGCGCTCTTTACATCATTTCTGCTGCTGCTTCTTGCATGCTTCTACCCCTGCTGCGTAGACCTGTTGCTTCTTTCCATTATGAGGCTCTGCTGCCCCTGCAGCAGCACTGCTGACTCTGCTGCTCTTTGTGCGGGCTACGCATCTGGGTGACGGCTGCTGTTTCTATTTCAAGTCGTTGCAGCATCTTTTCCTGCTGCTGCTGTTGTTTGAGTGCGCTGCTGCTGCTGCTACTAGTCTCTGGAGAGGCTACTGCTGCTGTTGCGTCACTCACGTGTAGTGTGGTTGCGTTATCGCTGATGCTTGCACGTGCTTTTCCTGCCTAGGAGCTGCTGCTTCTGTGTTTGTGGGTTGCTGGTTCTCCTACTGCGAATACTGCTTCTGTAGACCTGTCGGCACAAACGTGAAGATGCTACTCATGATACCGGCCTGGCGCTTCCTGCTGCTGTGTAACGCGTATACTGCGGCCCCGCCTGGTGCTGGTGCAGACGTTTCTGTCGTTGCTAGTGCTACTCGCAGCCCGTGGCATCGCTCTGCCGCTGCTCTTTCATGCTGCTGTTGCTTTATACGAATTATGCTGCTTAGTAGTCATCTTGCTGCTGCTTCCTCCTGGTGTTTGTTGCGCATCACATCTCTGGATCTCATCTGCCTCTGTGCTGTTACTGATCCCTTATATTGCTCCGGCTGTTGCTGTCTGATGTGGTGCTGCTGCTGCTGCAGCGATTTGTGAAGGTTACTGCGGTGAAAGAGTGGTACACACACACGGTCGCTGCCTCAATGCTTGGAAGGCGTTCTGCAGAAGAAGATGTAAAGTTCTTCTTACTCTCTTCTCTTCTGATTCCCTCTGCGGTTGTCTCTGATTCTTCTCTTTCTGTTACTTCCTCTACTGTCTGCTGTCAGTTCGCGTTTCCTTGTGCTGCTGCTGCTGCTGCGGCTGCTGCCGTGGCTGCTTCTGCGTTGTCTACTGGTATGTAGTGCTGCTGCCTTTCCTCAATATTTCCTGCCTTTCGCACTGCTGTCCATTGCTGCTACTGCTGGTGTTTGTGCGTTTGAGCCTACCACTGTTGCAGTTGGTATACCCACTATTTCTACCTCTGCGGTGATGCGGAGCGGCCATACACGCTGCTTTCCTTTACTCCTGCTCTCTTCAGTTGAATTTGCTGAAGTTTCTATTTGTGCCTATCTTGCTGCTCGTCTTTGGGATGATCTCCGCTGCAGTTCCTTCTGCCTTCAACCCTGCTTCTCTCCTTTCTCTTTGTTTTTTTCAATTTTTGCTGCTTTTCACTTGACTGTTGCGAAGGGCCAGGTACTGCTCTCTTTGCGTCAAGGTCCGATAATGAGTCTGCGGCTCTCTCTCGCACAGTTTGCTGCTGCTGCTGCTCCTGCTGCTCTTGTGGGGCTCTCTGTTTCCCGGTATTTATGTTTCTTTCTCTTGTACTATGTCTAATAATATGTACAAATATATGCCGGAGGACATCTTCACGTGGCTTGTGGTGTACGTACAACCGACGGCAGAAAAGTGCTGCGTGTAGAGTGCACATCCTCTTTCTAAAAATAATGAAGGTCTGGTCAAACGCGCTGCACGTTGAAGTGAACTGGCCAGGACTTGTAGATGTGTATCTACATAGAATTTTGAATGGGTGTACGTACATGGTATATGCGAAGACTATGTCAGCGGCTCCACACATCCTACATCGTACACAGAGTTTTTTCCCAGTGTACGTACACCACACTCTGTGTGGGTATTGGCTTGAATGCGCGCATGCGTCAGTTTACAACTTTCTACATAGCGTCGGAGCGGGCAATGTATGCACAAATAGGCATATGCTGCTCTTTTCCGAGTGTACGTACAGCTAGCTATTCGTCAAACACAACGAACAGGAGTATACACACAAGAGTCTACACGCGTAGAGGGCATTTAAAGACGTTCAAGGAAGGTCATTAACTGGTCATATGCCGCGGCTGCTCACACTATTTGCATCCTCCGGGTGTCTATACACCGTGTGGTATAGCTACAGCCAGAATTTCGCTTGCCAGTGCAACAAGTACACTGTAGCCAAAATTCAGCGCCTTTCCATCGGATACACATACAAAGCGAAGTATCCGCGTTTGTTTTAGTGTGTACATCTCAACTCCTGTTGTACACATACGGGTATATCTGGTATTTGCATGCATGTGTGTAAACGTGCATAGAACAAAGCAGGTAGGTCACTCTCAATCACTGCCTAATAGACACAGCAATGTCAAGTTGATATATAGCTGCCACAGCTCGTTGGTGTGTCTCTACCGGATATACTCTATGCAGAGTGGCGCTATAGGCATACAACGTGCCCTGCAGCTGATTTTAGTGGACTCGTAGAGTTTATTTTAGAGTTAGAAAGCATACGTCTTGTATTCGCGTCCTTGGTAACATTGTTTGCCTGCTGTCAATAAGGTAGACGCTTTAATTTGGCGTTTATGTGTGGTATTCAGTGTACAGACACCGGAAGTGTCTTGAGTGGGCAGAGCACATCCACCTAAACGTTTTCGTGTGTCCACCACGTGTTCAGCGGTAATTTTTTCAATATTTGTTTAATATCAGTCTGTTCCCGCAACGCACTAGACGCCTTCTCACGTCTCTGTGCTGTATGTACACTTGGAAGTAGCCATCCCTGTCTAGGTTGTGTGAACAGTTGACACTGTACCTCTGACTGCTGTACTGCAGCTGAGTCGTGCAGCGTGCCTCGGATTCTCCAGTGTACGTCCAGAAACGTGCTGCAGTATTAATGGGCAACACTGGAAGTACACGTGGAAATGCTGGAAATGTTGTTTGTTCTATAGTTGACACCAAAGATCAGCCTTCTGCCTGTAAAACACAATGTTTGGAAACGCTATTCTGGTGTATGTACAGCTGGTCGTGCAATCCTGTCGGCACGCGCAAAACGTACACCTAAAGAAATTATGTTTTTACAAAACCTCTTGTCTGTATTTCCAGACTGTACTGCAACACGCACTGCGTGGTCCTTTCCGGTGTCTATACACTGGAAAAACGCGACATTATAGGGTGTCTGACTGCACAGATAGGGTATCCCAGGTGGATCTCTCGGTAGAGGTGGAAAGATATAACAACACTTTAATTCACACGATCTCTTTCCTCTTTGTTGTCTCTTCACATGTCGTATATATAATACTTTTCAAAAAAGAATTATCCTTGAATATGAGGATAGAATTATGAGACTACATACATATCTGTGTATTTATTATTTACATTCGCATTAAAGACGTATGTCGAATGGAGGAACGATGTCTGTCCTCACATATTAGTATGCAGTGACAATGTAAACTTGCATGTGTACGTCTACAGTTCCACCCGGCGCCGGAAGGAAGAAGAACACGCGTACGTGATTTTGTCGTCTCCTCGCGTATCGGTATATGCATACAAATATATATATATATATATATATATATATATATATACATACGTGTGTATGTATATTCTTCATTGTTCCAGACAGCAAAGAAGGGAGATTTAAGGAAATGGTGGTTTTTTGTAGGCTATAGTTGTTCACGGGCCTTTAAAGAACTACCCAGACGCACGCTTGAAGGCAATCTTCGATGGTCATGGCGGAAGTAGCACATCACGGACGTGTGCTTCCATCGCACACGAATTTTTGGGTGAGACAAAGAGTGGAAGCGAGGGAAAATATAACCTTTGACATATATTTCATGCTTCGTATGTGGCTTCATCATTTGTTTGGTCGGTATATATCTGTGTTATGAGTGCATAAGGGAACTCTATACATGTATAAATATGTATCTCTACATACGTATAGGTGTATAGTAGTATCTCCCTTCACTGCAGTCTATATGCCATCTGCACTTACTACCTTCTATATAGTTGATATATCTCTGTGTTAATACTTCGTGAGGATCTCTGTATATATAAAATATACGTACAGATGGGTGAATAGTAGAAGCTTCATTCACTGCACTATATTTGCCCTCTGGAGCTTCACTGACATGTAGGACTGGAGTTCACTCGCATTGTTACATACGTGCACATCGTGGCGGAACGAGAGAGAACAGCGAGAGAGAAAAGACACTCACCAACGGCAAATGCACATGGGAGGGTAGCACTTGACACAGCCGTGTGCATGAAATAGATGTGTTTATCATCTTCTTACGTGTAGACACACACCTCCATACATCCTTCCCTATATATATATATATATATACATAGAGAGAGAGAGAGAGAGAGAGAGAGAGAGAGAGATATGTATATGCAAACCTATGTGCGCGTACACGTACGTGTGTACACAGGTATATGTATGTACGTGTAGATGTGTGTATGTATTCATTTTCTTATGCGTACATGTATGCACACGTGCATATATAATACATATATATATATATATATATATATATATATGCTTATGTATATGTATAAGTGGGTATCTGCGTACTGAGTGGATGGGTCTATCTCATTGCTTACGTGGAAAGATAGATCAGGCAGCTGTTGTTTTGTAGATAGAGGGCACAGCTCTGCAAGAAACGATGTCTACGCCTGCTTTCTGTCCAGTGTAGACGCTTTGTACATTTAAGCCGCGTCAGAGTCGCAACGGAAAGACGCATACCGCAATATATACGTATATACATGTATTTGTTAACTCTTTTGTATATGTGGATGTAACTGAATAACTGTTTACGCCTTCACTAGCCGCGCGAGCTCAGACATGCCACACGCACGTCACCAGACATATGTAAATCTGTGTATCTGTATATGCTGTATACTCATCTATATATATATATATATATATATATATGTATATCGTCTGAGGTCTGTATCTATCTGCATGAAATCCTACACTTCTTCTGTACACACGGTCTTTCCTTTTGAATGGGGAAATTCTTTGAGTTGGCTTAAACAAACTGCAGATGCACTCCCCTGTGCCTTCTCTGTGGCTCTACCTAGTGGATTACAACACTTTCATATGAGTATGGAAATTGTGTATATGTCTGTCCACCTGATCCTCTATTGTCACAGGGTTTCTAGTGCGTGCGTCTACTCCACACGTAAAAAAAGTCGTCCTGCCGATTGTAGTGATGTCTGGCTCGCACACGGTTCATACATGCAGGTGTAAAACATGTACACAGTGTATCATTACGTGAGAGACATACAGTGGTGCTTGTGTCTTATTAAAGTTAGCAAACACCTATCTATTATTCTTGTTGAATTTTCCTCCCCCAGCCTCTGGTGTGTCAGCATAAGGAAACGCGCGTCGGGGGAGAGACAGACATGTGCCTCTTTCGCTTTTATGTGATAAGTAGAAAAATTCAGGATATTGATGGAGATTTGCTTTTTCCCTTCATTCAAAGACGTCAATGATGTTTTGTCTGGCCTGCACGGAGAATATTCTTTTGGGGGGGGGGGGGAAGAGAAGAGAGAGACACTCCAGCCAGCAGATGCTCAAGAAGGATCTGGAAGAAGAAGCAGAAAAAGAATAAGAAGAGGAAAAAATTTTTTTCTCTACATGCCAGCATTTTAAAGGCATGCATTTGCATACTCGTGGGCACCATATCTTCTACGTACAAAGAAATATATCTTTCTCACATGTGGAAGACTGCACAGTACACACATGAGGAGAGAAGATACACAAGTACAGATCTGCATAGAAAGAGAGTGAAGTATGAAGATAAAGAGAGAAATAGGAAGGAAAGAGGGACATACAGAGAGAGGTGGACAAGAGAGGTAGAGAAAGATAGAAAGAGAAAAGTAAATAGGTAGAGAGAGAGAGAGATAGGGAAATATAGACAGAGAGAGAATTAGGCAGAAAGTAAGATACGAAGGAAGAGCTAGATAGTGAGAGAGATAGAGACAGAGAGAGATACAGCCAGCGCGCACGGTTCCGGTTGTGCTTATATCAAGTCTATTACTGTGCAGACATTGTTGTATACATGGTATTCGATCTCTCTATGTGCCTCTCTTTAGAAACAACATTCATGGAAACTCTCTCTCCACCATAGATACATATATCTTTTAGCATATACACGGAAAAGACACGATATACAGGCGCGCGCAGTAAAGGACTCCTTTTGCTTCTGCACGGACACACGTTCCCATACTATATTAACAGCATATGGGAATTTTCATTATGTCACAGAGGTCTCTTTCCCTCTTTCTCTCTCTATATATCTTAGTAAAGATGTGTTACTTTAGATAGAGACCATTACGCATAGGTGCCGATATACCTTTTATCACCTGCGTGATAAATGAACATTCTCGCTGCAGTAGATAGTGAAGTCGTACATCCTATTCTCCTTGTGTAATATACCTCCAGTAGCAGAGTATATTCGGACCAGCAGAGTAACTATAAATCTTTATACCTTTTAAAAGACGCATCCTCTTTGTTAATGACCAAAGAATTTCATCTATCCCGCGTCAATACGAGCGTCAGAAGAGATTTCGAGTTCCCGTACGCAGCTTCACCTGTGCCGCGGGTGTATGTACACCAGACCTCTCCGTGAACCTCCTTTTACGAATGTCTTCATGTCTTTGCATCTTTCTTCCTCTCCATACATTAAATTAGAGTACGAGAAAGAAAATGTGTTCTTCATGCTGCAGGAAGTATGCTCGACCTCAGTTCAGAGTCGTTTCGCTCGGCTATGCTTGGCATGGATGAATACCTCTATCAAAATAATGTTCCTGGAGGATCTACAGGTAAAAGTGCCTTCGCTAAATTATCTCCACTTCTACCTTTTGCCTATGGTGGGTTTCTCTAAATACTTGCATCTTCCATAGTATAGTTCCATGCCAGCCTACGTTTACCCTTCCTCTCTCAGTTTAACCTCAGCTGCTCATTGCCCTTCCTCTCTCTCTTCTCGCTATGCAAGGGCACTGCTTCTCGTTCGGGGTTTTGTCTTTATCAAGTTCTCGCCTTTAAAAAGGTGTAGATGGAAGAGCCCGTACATCATCTTCACAACGCATAATACATGTATGTATGGATTTGCTTCTGTCCCTCTTCTCCTGTACATAGCAGGACTTCTCTCTTCCGTCCTTCGACCCTCCTAAAAGAGAAATTTCCCCCCCATACGCACCACTATGTATGAGAGAGAGAGACGGAGATAGACAGACAGACAGATACTCAGCAGGTAGATATATATATATATATATATGAAGAGCAACTGTTACACGGATATTTGGTTTTCTTTACAGCTGCCTGTCATATATATATATATGTATATGATGTTGTATACGGAGGTGATGCTTGTGTCTCTTCAGGCTTGATGGCGGTCATTGAGAGAACATCGGAGGCCTCTACATTTAAAATTCACGTTGCAAATCTAGGTAAGGGAGTCACGCCTCTTTTCTGCATAGATATAATATAAACGCTAATGCTGTAGGTCGTTATATCAGTCATCATCTTTTTCTGCATATGTAGAGATCAATGGTAATGCTAGAGGACTATATATCAGTCATGCATCATCAACTTTTTCTCCATATATATATATATATATATATATATATATGTGTCAGTGCTACAGGTCCTTCTACGTGCATGCTTACAGAGTCTCCTTGAAAAGTCTCCTTTATTTCTCTTTTTTTTTTGTATATGTCTTTCATGACTATGTCTAGCGCCTCTCTCTCTCTCTTCTGCTTTCTCTCTCTCTTCTTCCTTCATTCTCTCTTCTTCCTTCTTTCTCTCTTCTTCCTTCTTTCTCTCTTCTTCCTTCTCTCTCTCTCTCTTCTCTCTTTCTTTTTTGTCTCTTTTTCTCTTCTTTCTCCCTTTCTCTTCGTTGCACGTTTCTATTGTAATAGTGTCTGTAGGCATCTTAATCTCTATCTATACACACAGAGCCATCGAGAAGAAGAAACGATTATCCATATCTGTATATCATCGGATTTCGGTGCGAACCTTCGTATGTTGCATCTTTCCGAGAGCCCCTTCTTTTGAAAACAAGAAGAAGAATAAACCCCAAGGAAGAAAAGAAGCCTCTGTCCACACGTCCATATATTTTTCATTTAAATCTCACCTGCAGACAGAGAAACACACTGTGCGACAGGCCAGCTCATTCACGCTCTTCTTAAAAGTCGTCTTATTCCTCTATTCGTATATGTCGATCTCTGCATCTACTTGATAATCAAAAAGTCTGTACATGTCTAATCGAGGATGCATATACGCCCTCAGGGGTCTGCGTAAGCCCTGGTTGAACTCTGCTGCTGGTGCTGCTGCCACGATCTCCCGCAGTCGGTGGTGCATTCCCCCGCTGCTTAAAGGACAGTATAGTATATACATATATGTATCTGTTCGTATGTGGTTAAAGCATGCAGGTAATTGAAATGTTAAACAGCACGACTGCGTGCTTGACAATTCCCATTAACTTGTTGTTGAGGTCTCTAGATACACCCACAGAACTGTCCGTATACGAAGCATATACCTCTTTTTTGATATGAACAAGTGCAGCCGTCTCTCACTCTCTCTCTCTCTCTCTCTCTCTCTATATATATATATATATATATATAGTGTCAAGGTGTTCTTGCTTTGTTTCACTTGGGTGGGAAGAAGAACAGAAGTCTGCTGAGTTTTTGAATATTGCCTTTGCACTTGCAGGAGACAGTCGGGCGCTCCTTTTACGGCAAGACCTCTCTTATGTCATTCTATCTAGAGATCATCGTCCCAATCGATCGATTGAAAAAGCAAGGATCCTGCGAGCAGGCGGATTTGTAACAAATCAAATGGGCACTTCCCGTATCAATGGGCGTCTCGCTGTTTCGCGTGCACTCGGAGACTTCGTAAGCTCTCCCATTCTTCTCTTCTTTTTGTCTTCTTTCTCGTCTCTTTTTCTTTCTTCTACCTTTCTCCGTCTTTTTCCCGTTTCCTTCTCTTCTTCCTTTTTTTTCTGTCTCTTGTTGTCGTCCTTTTTCTTCCCTTCTTCTTTTTCTCTCTCTTCCTCTCTTCTTCTTCTTCTCCTTCGTCTTCATTCTATCGTTCTTCTATAACGTCGCTTTCTCTCTCTTTTTTGCTGGAGACTTTCTGCACCACGTTGTACAGCCTTTCCTTCTTTTGCTGTCCCTCCTCCAGCCTCTTCCCTACGGCACTCCTTTCTTCTTCTATTTTCCTGCTCCTCTTCTCGTCTTTCTTCTTGTTCTTCACCTTATCATATCCTACCTTTCATCTCTCCCTCTGCTCGACCCAAAGACTTTCAACAGGCTAATGCCTTTTAAACCCGCGCGCGTTGAAAACAAAAACATCTTGCAAGCATCCATGTCTACTCGTGCCTTCTCATATACAAATATATATTTTAAATATTCAACCTACATATATATGTATGTATATATATGTATGGAGAGTATATGTATTTATCAATATATATGTATATATATGTATATAAATAGGGGCTCATATATATATTCAACTTAGTGACAGGGATGTATATGGTTGTGCAGACGTGCATGCCCTGCATATTTAATACACACAGAAGATCACTGCTAAAGAACTGTTCTTATGCAGTGAAGCCTGTGTCTGCTCAGTGGTGTGTACCACCAGACATCACCCTGAGGAATTCAATTGATCTCTCCACGTATACAGAACTAGCTGCATAGACGTATCAAGTGTGAACGCATGGGTGTATATACATATACACGGATCTGTCCTATATAATATATGTAATGCTACTGTTCTCGCTTGTCCTGAAAGAGAGACATGCGTGCATATATATATATATATATATATATATATATATATATATATATATATCAAAAGTCTGAATGATAGGTGGGCTTTATGTGGTAATTTTTCTCTTTCTGCCTTTCTCCACATGTCTGTACGTCTATGAATACATGTGTGTATATGGTTTCAGCCCGGAGCAACGTAGGTGTCGAAGAGTATTCTTTCTTTACAACTCTACAAGCGTATCCAGAAATGGAAACACATATCTATGTCAATATTTGTTATACATACATGTTTGCGTGGAATATGATTCGATTGAAGCTATGGTACTCTCCTCTGTGTGGAAGAAAATGACGCTTTCTACCACCTCTTACTTCCTCTGCGCTGCCGTTGTTCATCTACGTATATATATATATATATATATATATGGATATGTTTTGGATATCTTTATGCAATCCTACAGAAATATGGTTTTCTCTCTACCTGGATGTACATGTATGACTCCTTTCCTTAAGGCTCTTCTCTTTCGTCTCTCTACTGTGTACTGAATCGTACTTGCAGGCGTCGATGCACCTTGTATATATAGATAAAGGTTTTTCAATCGAAAGGGTGTGCCATCACATTCGCAGATCCATATATATATGCGTGTTTGTCTGTGTGATAGTGCGCAAAGAGAGAGAACCGCGGCGCATGTGCGTCATTCGGTCTACCTCGTGATTTGTTTATTTATCTACCTCTCTCTCTCTAGATATATATATATATATATATGCACGCTGCGCACTGCTTGTGTATACGCAGAGAGAGCCGGTATATGGGTGTGTGGGTATGCACAACGTAGCAAAGCGAGAGGCAGTGTATCTTTGTGCTGCCGGACTGGAGGCAGACAAGATAAGCATAAATGTATATGTGAACTCAAACGTATGCCCCTGTCACACCTGTAAGCGTTGCTTTATACACCTTCGCTTCTATCCAAATATATCAATTCAACCGAGAGACCAAGAGGCAACCGGGATATATATATATATATATATATAGATAGATCTACTGTGTCTCTACAGGTATGTATATATCTGTATGCCTTCACACGTGTAAACTGCGTGTATGTGTATCTACGTGTGAACTTCCGGTGTATATACACCGAGACAGGTACGTAGAGAAACAGAGGCTATGACAATGCAGCTGAAAAGAGCAACGCTTCCTGCGTAAGTGCGAATACATGTATATTAATCAGACGTTTGGATAATCCAATTGGAAACATTGATGACACCTGCTTGATTCTTTCGTTTTCTGTCTCACTTTTGTTGTCTTCACGATGGTCATCTACTACCCCGGGGTGTATGTACAGTCGGTTCTCGTTCGGATTGCTGGACGGAAATATCGTTTGCTTCTACTAGTCCTCGAAACCCTCGAGTCCTACTATACCAGGGTATACTCTCGCCATAGCCTTCTTCGCGTGTAAACATATTTTTCTCCTTTGTTGCAGCATATGAAACAAAATAGACTGCTCGCCCCTACAGAGCAGCTCGTTTCTGCTGTGCCCGAGGTCTACACCGTCGATGCTCAGGCTGGAGATGTACTACTTCTTGCATGCGATGGTGAGAAGAAACACACGGCACTTCAATGTGTCTCAGTTCGTGTCAGCTGCTGCAGTCCTCCATTACAGCAACAGATGAGGAAAACATTGTTTCTGCTGCCCAATAGACAGGAATCGTCTTTCTCTGCGTTTATATATATATATATATATATATATATAGAGAGAGAGAGAGAGAGAGAGAGAGAGAGGAAGAGAGGGGTCGCTGGGTTGGTCGAGGGATAGACAAATAGATAAAGCAGTTGAGCGCTATAGTAGTGGAGAACGAACCTGGCAGGCAGGTATATTAGCAGACAAGCCAACAGAGACATTCATGGGATGTACATATCCACATAGACGTGTTGATATACCGATCAGGCATGCTGAGACTTGCGACAGTCGTGCTGCTTCACCCAGTCCCTAATCAAACAATTAAATAACAGCAGCCCGCTTCCTCTTTCTGCTGTCTTTTCCATAGACGGTCATACATATATCCACATATATATATATATATATGGATATTTTTCAATCATCTATAGCTCGTGTACAGAGAATTAGTTTTAGCCCTCTCGAAGCCTATGTATTTGTGTATCGTCTCATTTGTATATATATGTATATATATGTGCATATATACTCCTATATATGTATATGATATATTTGTGTATATGTGCCCATTTTGTAGGCAATCAAACAGCGCATTCCGAGGAAGTATCTGTCTGCTCGTACGTCAGAAGTATCAAATGACCTGCTACATTTGCTATATGTATATCGTTGTGTATATGCCTGTGCATATGGTAGATACTTTTGTGCTCAATCTACTTCTCTCCTTGCCTACAGAGGCATGCATTAAAAGTGCTCGTAAATGTGCACCGATCGTTATATGTATCTACCTTGGCTGCGAAGCATCTTTTTATAAAAACGGTCCCCCTGTCCTTCCTTTTGAATACCTATATGTATATATATATATATGCCTACAGGCACAACTGTGGGGGGGGGGGACATCTCTGTCTCTCCATATATCTGTTTTGCTATGTAGGAAGAAGTATGGATGTATGTCTTGTATGTGTGTATACATATATGTGTGTGTACGTGTATAGAGGTAGTTTTATAAGTTTGTGTATGAGTGTGTGGACGGGGATAGAAGGACCTATCTCTCGCATAGGCGTGTATCGTTGCAGGTAGGAACGCTTCTGTATGCAGGTGTAATGTCTGTGTAACCGTAACTCCTCAGTAGTTCACACACACACATACATAAGCAAACCATATACATATTTGTACACGTAGAGGTCTGAAGGGTGTTATTCTTTGTCTTCGTGTGGAAGAGAGAAGTTTTATACTTCTTTTTTCCTTTGTCCTTCGTTTATGGCTTTCACATTTTTGTCGATACTACATCCAGGCATGTTTGAATCCTACGATATGAACCGGCAAGCTGTTGCGGAGCTCGCCTTCTCTCAGATGGGCAACTCAGAAGGAGATCTTATAAGAACTGCACAGGCTCTCTTGCAAGCTGCATATGTGCGCGGTAAGACGGAATGGCTGTGTCTTCTCTACGGGGAAAGTTCCTATCCAGTTGATAGTCTATGAAAAGCTGTAACTCTCTTGCTCTTTTCGAGAGGCATGTCTCTAAGTATCCCCCACTTCTGCGGCCTCTATATACTGCCTGGATTGTGTATGGACTACTAAACCACGTCCCAATTTAAGATTGAGATTAGCCCCTTGTTGTTATAATAGTAAACCAACTTGTTGCGTCTGCTGCCCCGTATGGAAGAAAATCTTATTTCACAGACAGACATATACATACATGTATACATATATATATAAGTATACATGGACAAGGACATTTAATTGGGATACAGAAGCTTCCTCCCAATATGTATACGTAAAGATAGGTCGGTAAGTATAGGGTTGTACTGATGGATACATGTAAACCTCTGGGTAGACAAATTGCACGCGCTTTTGTATGATTGATGTGACTTGTGCAGTAGGAGAGGCGATCGAAATTCTGTTATGCAGGGGGACACATTTGCGTGCGTGTCTCTGGGGACACAGTTGAAGTCCGCCTTTGTATATGCAGGAATCTGCTTTCCTGGTCTCCTCACAAATAGGTTTACACAGACGTGTCTACGTCTATACAGACACCCAGATACATGTTGACAAGTAGAGGCGTCGTCTCGAGGAAAAACTGAAGGAGTTGCCTTTGTCAGTTTTCTTTCCTCTTACACCGCATGTGCTGGTGTATCCCACTCAGTATGCACCTACATAAATAGCCAAGTCCAGGTCTCCAGACCTGGATGAGAAGGAGATTGTTGGAAAGACTCTAAACTTGCTGTCACTGTCTCGCCTGGCAATCACGGCGAAGGAATTCTTTCTTCATAGATATATACATATATATATGTATATATAGTGAACAGGTTATCGGGATACACACCTTTCTATATAAATCCACACACAGAAAGTTAAATATATATATATATATATATACTATATCTGTATGTGTGCATGTTTCTAGTTATCTTTCTGTGGGGCATGCTTTGCTTCTTATATAAGTATATATGCTGTATGCGTGTCAATAGTAAGTCACATCTTTACTTTCTACGTACATTCTTGACACATGTATATATGTATATATATATGTATATATACATATATATGCATGTACATATATATATGGATACTACAATGACTAGTACTGCTGCTGCTATTCTCATTAGTAACAGTGAATCTGCTTCCACTGCCGAGACTATTGCAGCAGCAGTGAGAAGAGGACTACGACTCCTCCTGTGACAGTGGGTGCTTGTTCTTCCTCTTCTTCTTGATGCATCACCATGCGCCACTGATGTATAGTTCTAAGCGTTGGCTTGGCATTGTTCTGCGTGATATAATCCTATTCTTGCTTTGCGCGTGCAACAGCAAGTAACAGAACTCTTATTTGTCTTCCTACTAAAACGACTCTGCTGCTATAATTCTAGTGCTACAGCTCGTGTATTATTGTTATCATTCTTAATGTATTATTACGATTATTATTACTGCCACAAAACTCCTGACACGAATACTGCCACTACTACTACTACTATACTCCTGAGACTACTAAGAGTACTACCAGAACGCTTCTTAATCTACTGCAATTACAGGTGCTACTAGTGCACACTATTAATTCTGCTACATCCTTCGTGGCATATAAGTGATACTACACTACTAGTGATCATTAACGTTGTAATAAAAATAGTAACATACTAGTGGTGGCAGCATACCAGTCTTGGAAGTTATTGAGTAGTGGTAGCTCTAATAATAGTATACCAACATCAATGATAGTACACTAGTGACATTGAATAAACACTGGTAATACACGTAGTAAATTGGCGGCATTAGTAGTAGCACCCTAGTAGTAATACTAGCCTCATAATAGGAATAGTAACACCCTAGTAGCAACATAACACACAACTAATAACAGTAGTACTAGTTGTAAACTGGTAGTATTATAATATTACCAGTGTTCCAGTAATCCTGAGCCTTCGCTTACTAGTACTAGTAGTGGCATTAGAGGTCAGCTTAGGGTGCAAAAACTAGTGTTCCTCCCGGTGGTGGACCCCCACTGCACTAACCTTTCCACAAGTAGACATGAGTTGATTTCTTTTCACGCACACGTAGGAGAACACCTACCGCTGTTCAACATGTCTGCGCACTGGAGACGGCGCTTGAAATCCCCCTTTGCGTCTACGTGTATTATTGCCAGCCCTAGCAGGTCTCTTATTATAAAGTCAACTGTGAGAGGTTATACAAAGGAAAACCACTGAAATTGGACTGTTGGTCTATTTCGCTTGTAGTGCAGGAAGGCATATAGGCGTGTGAAAAATATGACCTTCCTTATCTCGTTTTCGCCTTTATTTTCTACATCTCCCCTCCTCCTTCGTTTGTGTCTCTCGCTTGATCTCATCATATCCGAAACAGGAAGTTTTCACTGACGGCAGTCTTCCTTTACTACGGGGACAGGGCTCTTGATCCCTCAAGTCAAGTGACCGGTGTTCAGTGATGTAGTATTTTGTAACAACCGAGCGTAGCAGTTGCTGCTGCCGTCCAGTGCGTGCCGCTACAACCCCTAACGCAGGCACAGCGTGTCAGTGCGCTTTCTCGTAGCACCCTAACTTTCTAGTAATGCTCGATTGTTTTCGTGTGGTCGTCGACGGATATAAGGTTTATTGTTTTTTTTCGTCTTCGCTTCGTATCTGCACTCTTCTTATATGCAGGCAGCAAGGATAATATTTCAGTGTCTTTAACAAAGCTGCTATACGCGCCAGAACACTCAGCGAAAGTGAAAAAAATGGGTATCCCATTCCACGGTAAGGACTACAGAGCGCTCCTCTTCTTGAGAGCTGCAGCCTTCCCATGCCGCTACATCGTTGCGATGCACGTGTCTTCGCGTGTCCTGGCATACTTCATAATGGAGGTGTTAACATGCGGCAGTAGGCAAAGAAGTCACCGGAGACACGCACTTTTCCTCCTTCTCAGGCACCATCTTTTCCTCAACCTTGTACTTCTCTCTCATTCTCCAACTTCATCGCGCATACTTCTCTGTATATATTCATGTGTAAGGGAATACGCACTCAGATCTGCATGCAAATGTTTCTCCGCTCCCACGCAGAGACACATAGGACGACTATACATGGCACTGTGGAGTCAGTGTCAGTAACAATTGTGGGGAGTCCTGTCTTTTGCCTCTTCTTGAAATTAGTTCTGTGCTACATGTTGTTTGTGAAGACAGGTAAAATCCCTCTTTTTCAAGGGATATATGGCATTCAGCACATTTCCCTTCAACGGTTATCTTTTAAGGTTTTTAATGGGTTTTCATTTATACAAGCGTGTACTGCTGTTGCTTGACACATAGACACGTACTACATAAGTATTCACAGGCTTATTGGGAGTATATAGGTGCTGTCGGAAATTTATGTGTACTATATAGGTATATATAAATATATATCCATACGTGTGGGCAGACTCATATTATGAAGGACAAATAGATGTATTGATGTAAACGCGCATAGGTATGCATGAGTAGAGTTCTGTGTGCGGAGGTGTATGTGTCTTGGTGTGCGTATATCTCTATGTGGCGGTAAGTGTACAGCTGGGTAAAGGACTATCTCGAATATGTCTATAGAGGTATATTTACCCGTCATACTACACCTGTTTCTGTTCGACTACTCGAGTGTATTCTCTTCGGACTCGAGTATCTTTCAGTCTTTGACCGTCCGCGTTGCTTGCCGATCGTATATGTCGTAAATACGATAGTGCATAACTTGGCCTCTCGATGTGCACAGAACTACCCTGCAGGGTTTGCGTCTCTTGGTGTTTTCAGATACAACGGGAAACTAGAACTGCGGCATGCGTTTTCGTGCCTATAAATATATATATATATATATATATATACATATATATAGAGACGCTTGTCTGACTTTGTTGACAAACACACTGTACAGTGCCAGATAAAAGGTATGTTAGAGATTTAGGCTAGCGTTGGAGTACCTTTTTTCTTTTTCATTCACAGTTAGACAGTAACAGTAACAGCACCACTTGTTTGTAAATCTCCGTGTAGGTGGGGGAAGGCACAGTGCGTGTCTGTCAGCTACATCAGAGCACTCGCCTCTCTCTCTGGGTGGTATTTTATAATATGCTGTCACCTTCGATGAATGTAAAAGCCAGAAAAACAGACGTTCTGCGATATTCAACAGTTTTCCCCCAGCAGTGACTGACAGTGAGGGCGTCTTTGAATCGCTTACAGTACATGTCCGTGTACACACGCCAACAGACGTATGACCATGTGCACGCGAAGCACAAACTTTTGCATATACATCGGTACAAATGCATACGCAGACAACACTGCACATATATATATGTACACTTGTGCACGTAGCGTGCAGGGTAAATCTAAGTATGGACTTTTCTGGCTCGACGTATTGGTGACTGAAACAGATATATGGAGAAGTGTGGAAGGATTAAGGTGGAGTACGGAGATTCCTTGCTGTGTGTATGTATGTATGTATAGTGCCACATCGAAGATCTCCTCTCTTTTTTATATGCGTGTATCTGTTGGCAATGCGTGTACACGCTCACACGCCTATTTTGTGAACAGACAGAGAGATCTACGCGTAACATCTGTATAGTATGTGACGTATATCCTGATGCAAGAGTGTGTCACTCAAGACCCGCATGTCTCGCCTGCTGGACCGTAGACATATATATAGTTTCCTGAATACTGAACATACAAAGGTACTGCCAGCTTTGCTCCGGTATTCCCAGATATTTAAAAAGACGCATAGGCATGCGTGAAGGTGTAGTCTGGTTTTAAACGGGGCGCTCAGTCTCTACTTACGTGAAAGACGTATGTGCACATGAACGCTTCTACTACTCAGCACTTGTTATTCACTGCTCGCAGGACCTGAGCTGGACATCGACGTTCAACAGCTGGACAACGAACCTACTGCAGAGAGAAGCGGCTTTTTTGATGTCGGAGGACATCCCCTTGTGACTCACTTCTAATGCAGGAAAACGGATTGTGGTTTTTTAGAAAAATGAATATGTATACCTTGGAAACAAGTGTTTTTTCCAATGTAAATGTAATGAATGTAGATCATGTGTGTGTGTGTGTGTGTGTGTGTGTGTGTGTCTGTGTGTCTGTGTCTGTGTCTGTGTCTGTGTGTGTAGTTCACTGTGGAGTTATGTATACACTCACTCACATAGGATTGCCTTGGTATATATAGGTGTAGAGATATACAGAACTTTCTATCTGCGTTTCGACTGAATGAAAGATATCCTTTTTTCCTATAGAAGCGTTAGACGCGCATGGCATATTTGTCTGTGCGCCAGAACGTGTACACCGGGCCGCGTACTGAACGAAGAATGGTCGTGGTGTGCTCCAGGCGTCGTCTCTGTACAAAAGTAGTACTTCTATGTAGTGAGGCCTCGGTCTTCTCTTGACAGCATTGTCTTACACCTAAAGGAAACGTTTACACAAGAAAGCATAGCTGTATTACTGTGGAAGACGCCTGGAGACGCGCTCTTCTATGTGCATACACACAGCATGTAGCAGCCTCTGTCAGATCGGTATGCGTGTGGAAACAATCTGTCTTTTAGGTTTCTGGAGATATATTCTCGTACAAGCGAAAATGTAAGCGAAAGCAAAAACAGCTGTACGACAAATAGGGTATCTATATGTACATTCTATCGCTACGCACATCTTTTTAGCAAGGAACGTAGTCCTCGGAGCAGAGCGAGGCTCCTCAAGAGCAGCGGGATGGTTGTGAGAAGCCATTCTGAACTGCTGCCTTCGCATATAAGGGCATAACCCTTTGTTAGATGCCTCGAACTGTAATGGCAGTGGTTTTCGGATTCCAAAAAGAGTTTATGTAGTCTGCGACATATTTTGCTGGTTATGTATAAGAAACTCGTTTGTCTTCGAAAGTTTTTTTGTCTTTAGAAGTATTCCCGATTTTTTGCGGACAAGCTTGTACGTTTAGAAAGACTTGAAACCTTCCGAAAAATCCAGCTTCCTTGATAAGCCACACACACACACTCGCATTCCACAGTATATATATATATATACATGTCTAAGTACACTGAAATGAGGTGCGCGCGACTGGTTTCAAAGCGGCCTATGATTCTAGTGTAGAGTTTTGTTCTGTGGGCGTACAAGCGCATGCATCTGAAAAGCGTTTACAGTCACCCTCCTATTTATCGAGCACGGAGGAGTTTGTGTAATCATCCGCACCTCCACACAAACAGACGAGTAAGCGCTCACTCTAACAGTCCAGCGGAACAATATCAAATAGCATGCTGCGGCGGCAAGTCGCATACTACTTGCTCCAGAGGATGAATGCAAGCTCGAAGGAGAAGTGTCTACGAAGAAGTAAAAGGTGATGAAACCGTCAGTAGTATGTGTGGACGTTGGGTCAAGTGTGTGTACACTTCACGCCGGCCGCAAGTTTCACCTCAATGAGTATTGCGCTCATAATTGCAGCCCTAGGAACCATGTAGGGTGGAAATTCACAATTCGCATACACACAGTGACTCTTTCGAGGTAAGGACGAACTACTCCTTGTTGACAAAGTGGGCGGGTTGAGTGGAAAAGTCTCAGTTAGTGCTCCGCGAGGAGAGGAGCTGCACGAGAAAAAACGTGTTACTGTGGCTATGCAGATGGTATGAGTAACCCTAGTAAAGACAGCTTTAGTGATAGTTGTAGAAACAGCAACAGTAATAACACGGAGCTCTTGACTCTGGCTTACCTACGAGAAGGCAGTGCTTCGTGGGTAATCGTTGATAGTATCAGGTTTAGATGCTGAAAAGTACATCGATTGTCGGAAAGATGAGGATAAGATCGCTAACGTAACCCAAATACCTTGTATACAGCTTTGCAAAACAGCCACTTTTATGAGCTCTTGCCAACTCTCATACGAATTCAGTTTTACTCTGGGCGCGCTGCGCCAGCGAAGGATACGGCTTCGAGAAATAATCAAGTGGTCTTCTACGTGCATCGGTTCCTTAACAGACAAAGTCATTGTCAGTGTGCATAATGGAAGTGTATGCGTACGAAGATCCTGCAGAAAAATCTGTAATCATAGAAGGACTTTCACGTACTCGTTTATACATACCCTTTTATGTGTACGTTCCTCTCTCTTTTGTGTGGTCAGTCAAAAATCTCCCTTAGTGACACCCTGGCCCTCAAGGTATCTGCCGCTCTGAACTGTACAAATACGTTTTCACTGGGTCCTTGTTTCACTAGTCTTGCAGCGCAGGCACTTCCGTACACGTGAATCTGGAAATCGAAACAACAGGGATGTTTGTTGTCGTTTAGCGTATTTGTGAAGAATCTGACCTTTGACTATGTGGATCGCATTGTCGGTCTACAACTACAGATCCCAATAGTAGTTGTGCACGCTTGTTGCTGAAAAAGCGTTCGGGTATCTCGAAGCGTTTAAAAACAATTCATCCAGGTTTAGCACAATTTTTGTGCACATTTTCGTATGATACATTAGGAATGTGTTTCAAGAAGCTAAAGAGGGACTAAGTGTGATCTTATAATACGTTAAAGCAGCACGAATCTGCTTGAAAAAGCCTATTTATCCAGCACCTTTTTGGAGCGCATGTTCTCGTCTTTCGCAGGGCATATGTGCCCACGACTTGTCTGGCGCTGTCGTTCTTAGCTTTCGAAAACGCTTGTATGGCTTAGGTGGATGTAGTCCTCAAGTGCGTGCCTTATTGTGCTGCGACGTAGGTGAATGACAGTGTGAAACGTTTTGCAGTGTTTGGAACTATCTCTGCGTAAACACCGTTAAAACTGTCTTGGGATCCGTAGGGTGTGCGACACGTTTGATTTTTTTGTTAGTGTAAGGACGACTGACACAGCGTGTATCAAACAGTACACATCCGCTAGTCATTCTGGCTAACTCTCTACTTGTAGCAGCGTATATCAAACAGTACACATCCGCTAGTCATTCTGGCTAACTCTCTACTTGTAGCACTTTCCTCATACATTCTTGCATATGCATTTATACGCGTATTTGCGCACAGTGTAGCTATCTACATTTACGTGCGTCAATATGTGTACCATCGGTGTGTATCTGCACCCGATAAAACACTATATTAAAAAAGAATATATGTACATACATATGTGCACGTACGTAGCTATGCTGAAGCACATGCATACGCCTCTACACACAAAATGACACACGCTTTACATAGGAATATATCCACGTAGGCGTGCAGGACATCCGAGTTGTTAGCTTTTGTTTTTTTCTACGTAAACTGCGGGGGTTGGATACTTCTGTGTCAAACACGAACGGTCATGGTAAGACAATAGGTATACTTTAAAAATATATGTGTCAACAGATATCAATGTGGCTTGTTGAGTTCCCTGAAAGGGGTACAGGTAACTTTGATGCATTTCTGCACGGATATAAAAGTGCAAAGAACTTCTCAGAAAACATTATCTTCAGGTATACGAAACACATAAGTATGCTTTAGGGGCAGTTTTGCGCAGTTAGTATTTCCATGAGCCAGTTCAACGTTTCAAAAGCAGGCAACTCCGCATCAGAATTAGAGACTTGGAAATCTGGGCGCAGGTTTTGAATTGGAGAACGTCTTGTTTCCCCTCTTTATGAATTTATAGGACAAATATTATTCCACTTGCGTGCAAAGGAGTAGTAAATTTCTGCCTCCAGAGGAGGTCAGAAGGAAATATGCAGTCGACTTGTGAGCTCTTCACAAACACTAAACAAGAAACACTGCTCTACAGTGGTCGAGCGCGTGCTTCCGCGTCTGAAGATCGCAAATAATCACTCCTTCTCCAAAAGCAAACATGAATCCAACGAAAAAGTGCTCTTCCCACTCCTTACTGCATTTGCTGAAAGTCGCCTACGTAGCGGCTTCACGCACGGTTACTCAAAAGGAGGGGCCTCTGTACTTGACGTGCGAGCGAGCAAGGGAATCTACTGGGCTGTTATGCGTCATCCATTGTGCTGATATTTGGTGAACGTTTTCCTAAAGGCGGATATCATCCTTGAAGGCAAACAGCCAAGCAGGCGGTGAAAAAAGTGGACCTTTTCTGCTTCCACGTTGCTGTCGTTAGCGAGTGGAAGTGAACCTGTGCTTATGGGAAGCAACTCTCTGCTTGCCTAACGTTGCAACAACCACAGTGATTCTCAAATGTATCGCCTCTGTCGAAAAAAGAGACTTTGCGCTGGGGCGTCCTCATAACGTGGAAAAATAATTTCATGAACCATGGCGACCCTACAATGAATCTTCGCTTCAATAAGCGTTGTTCAATTTCACGGCACATGCAAGTGCATGCCAGAAAAGTGTCCAAATATACATAATCAAACACGACCACATGGCGTATTATGCGTACAAAATGCTGAAACGAATTCTAGGCTTGTCTACTGATCGTAAAGTCATTCGTTTCAAGACTCTCACAGAATAAGCATTAGCCTCACGGTACTCTTACGCATATCGACGAAGGGTCGTACAGAGTGTGCTATTTAGTCTTAGTAACCGGCCTCACAGAGAGGTCTATGGCATGAATCAACGAGAACTAGGCATGAAGCGTGAGACAGCGTTCCTGAGTAGGGTCTTCAGCAGCAGCCAGCCAATTCTTCGTTGTTAACTACTGTATCAGCAATCTTGACGTATCAACTGCCACATTATTACGTAAACAGACTGGCGACGAAGTACGTGGGCATATTCCTCCTCAAGCATATTCTATCATCATACGCAGATGTATGCACAACAGTACCCGAAGAACTGGACACATCGACACGTGTGGGATAGCAACTCGCAGTAGTAGTAGTAGTAGTAGTAGTAGTAGTAGTAGTAAAAGTAGTAGTTGTTGTTGTATAGTAGTATAGTCTTGCTACAGGTAGACTTTAAACCCTTAGCCGTAAACTCTAGACACCTCACGCTCATATATTCATCCTACTAAAGTAGTAACAGTAAACCCCTCACCCCTGAGATGTGAACCGTAGGCAGTTATCAAGTATTGTGCCTAATGTCTGATCCACACAGTAGATTCTACAAAGCAACAGTGACCTGTGACCGAGCAAGCAAGCACATTTTTCTCCAATGGCTAGCTTGTGAAACGGAAGCCTTACAATTCTGCGAGAAGTGCGCTCTTGGTGTGACGATCGGTGCCAGGACAACAAGACCCTTCACCTCCAGAATGTAGCGCACGATTGCAAAACGTACTTTTTGGAAAACGCGTACCACGACTAATGCCACTTACCTCATTGATGGCACGAGTGGCCCAGGCAAGTAAGAAACATGAAGACAGTCTTTAATTTCAGTGACTAGCACTTGCGGGTCTCGGCTGACTGCGTATTTAACTGGCATACAGTTGCTAGAAAGTCTTCAGAGAAGGTTTGTGTAATTACATATCACCTTGCACAACCTACACCCTACATGATCCATGTGAGCAGTAAGATAGATGCTGGATTTGGGTTCAGCTGCGTCTGGCAAAACACACGTACCGTGATACTTTGCATTTTCTGAACCCGAGAAACACCGAGCAAGCTGTGTCCATTTTGAGTGTGCAGTGCACGCAGATGCCACAGTGAACTACTATCGTTCTATCTACCTAACTATCTCTCTCTTTGAATATATATACGAACGGATATAAACATATCTTTGTACACACAGGACACGCACGTGTACCACGTTCCTTGAAGAACATATATATATATATATATATATATATATATATATATATATATATATATATATATATATATGTAGACGTACGCGCAACATCATCCCGATATATGGACACGACGTGACTTGCGACGCTAGTTAACACCTACCGACTAAATACACAATCATAAAATATCAAATAGGTAAAGAGATAAATGGATAATTATATATATATATATATATATATACCCAGATGTGCGCGATGTACCCACTGCAAATGAATGGAATTGTCATTTGGAGTGTAGCGCTACAGGACTGCAGATGTGGTACGGAATGGTTTGGACAAGGCACACGAGGAGTAGCGTAAACGGGACCAGAATGCCTGTGCGCACTGCAACCTTGCGCAGCATGTGACGTGGTCTGCAAACATGAGCAAATATCCGTACACATATATCTGGCTACAGGTCTGCGCATGCATGATTATAAATTTGTACCAGTCTTTGCTTTGAAAGTTCAGCATATGTACCTATTTAAAAGGCCTTGGATGACACCTTCCTCTAGGTCCCGTAAGGTCTAAACGGGCTTCCAAAAAAGTGTGCCGGGGTGAGCCATGGAATAAAGATTGTGTAGCAACTTGCGCGGACGACCGCCTTTCCCACTGAACGATCTACTTTGTTATCTAAAGCATTTTTCTGCCTTCTACGAATCATCATCCCCTTCTCTCCTGTTCTTCACTAGTACACATAGTTTTCCCCTCACAGTAACACCTGCATATCGCTACAGTACGCAAAATCATGCACCTCCCGTACAGTACACTTGGGCGTGTGCGTATGACCGCCCCTGTGCACTCTCAACCACGTTGACCGCTAGAAGGAAGGCAAGCTCGTCAGGTAAAGGCCTCTTTCATCGACCGGCCTTTTCTAGCCTCTTCAGAAACAGTCTACCTACAATTAAAGCAGCTCTGTTCGCCTCACCACCATCATCTGAAAATGGAAAAGTGGCAACGGAGAGTCGTACATGACGTTTCACCTTTGTTAGTAGCAACTTTTCCATCGCATCCTCTTCCTGTTCACGTCGCCCTTCGCCGGCATGAACGTTAGCTTATTTGCGCGTTTGTGTGTGTACTATGCTCAGGCCTGTCCACGCTGATCTTAAGCGTTCTCCAGGCTACTGTCACTTTGAAGGAGTGGCCTGACGTTCAACAGACTGCAGAGCATTGTACGCGAGACTTCGTAGGCAGTAGTTGCCACATCGCTGTAACTGCAGAACTATACTGTAATGTCGAAGCGGACTTTGACTCATCCATTATTGGACACTTGCCATAATACATGTACTAAACACTCTTGCAGAAGACTGTTCCTTCTCATCGGCCTGCCATGATGACTAATGCGCTCCCAAAGGCTCTATTAGCTCTGTACGCTAGTAAGCAGTACAGTGGTGGCTCTCTCTGACATTAAGCTGCTGCTCCTCATGGTCAACTGCGAGGAAGCTGACGTCGTACCTGGCGCATTCTTGTGTGCGATCTGTGTGGATTCAAAATAGCGCATATCTGTACGTTTCCAACGCAGCGCTGCAGAATCAGGTCTCAGTGCGCGCTTCTTGTAGCGTTTATTTAAATGCAGGATGGAAGTTTGCAGCAGGTATATCTTGCCCTCCTTAATGCGTTCTTCTCCTTTTCTACGTGAGCCAGTCTACTCGTACTGCGAGTCCAACGCTGACACTAGCCAACAAGAAAATGCTTGCAGTGCGTATTTGTTCTACATGAAGAGGTCCTTCGCGCTGTCAGACCTGTGTCCAAAAGCCCAAAATGAGATATATACCAGTATGTATCTGGATGTGCGCCTAGCGGAGCATATCCTTCTGCCCTCTCACCATACTCAGTCTTGTTGCGCCACCGCGTCACAGTTTGCCACCCGTTTTTTCTTGTCTAGTTTCTCTATTCTGTAAGCTGTTGTCCTCCTTGTAAACATGCTGTTTGGTACACAAGGCTTTGAGTAAAATTTATCAGCGTTCCTGTACTTGACCTCTGATCGTGGTGTTATTTCACTTGACGTCTTTGTTGGTGGAGAAGCACGCCTCCGGACATCTCGTGCTGTGCTGTTGTAGAAGTTGTGCCCGAGAAAGAGGCTTTTTCATCTACCTGAGTAGTGAAGGAAGAGGCTACTACCCAGAGTTTTGCGGTTTCGTCTAGCTGCGTGGTGTGCGCTACAATATTGTCTGTGCGATACGCGGCACCTTGCAGGTTGCATGCTGCGAAACGACATCTTCTCTGCCAAGGAGATGTGGTACAGCTGTTGTCCGTGCTGTGACCTTGCGGGTGCTCGCTGAAAAGAAGAGTCCTTACGTGGTCGGAAGCTCGCAAAATTCACCACTCCTTCCGGGGTCGCCGTATTGATTCTTATTCGCTGAGCGATGTTTCACCAACTACGACGGACAGCCAGTCCATCGGTAGAGGACTCTAGCGAAGACTAAGCGATTGATGTACTAAGGAAGAACAAATTCACTTACGTACGCAGCCATTGAGATTTTTTTCAACTCGTAGCAGCGTCCAACCGGTGAACTTCTTCTCGTGTTTACCGTTTATGGCATCCCCGACGTCGGCGGCGAATAGAATAGTCTTCGGTTCTCCGGCCAAAGCTGCTTCAGCTCTGTCATCTGGTGCTGAGCGCACAAGTCACAAAGAATCCCAGTTTTTCATTGTATTCATATTGTTTGGTGCACGCCCGTTACAGGTAAATGCACCTAGGCGCATACATGTACATCACAGGCGCACGATTTTCTTCGCGGTTTTCCCCAGACTTTCATTGCAACACTATTTCTAGAGCTTTGCATACAGCGCTGACTCATGTACACATACGTCAGTGTTAACACGCATTGCAATGCATACCAGCAATGATGCTCATAAACTGCACACTTTCAAGCTTACTATAAGCGTGCGATGCCTGCCTGCGTCAGCATGAGGGGGGTGGGAGTCTCCCTTCCCAGTATTGTCGCTCTGCTTTTGGCAGCGCTCGCTCCTTCCTGCTGCAAGGGCTCTCCTACAGGTCTGCCCACTTATCAGATAGTAATACCTACCGATGGACTAGCAGAAGATGCGCGGTACGACTTCATCCTGGAGGCAGAGGAAACAGTGCAAATTGTGGACAGAACTCCAGGTTTTCAGGCTACGATAGAGCCGGCAAGCTTCTCCACTGAAGCTTTTGCGTATGATGATCCAGATTGCGACCTCACTCGGAGAGTTGAGTACCGGACTGCATTTGTCCACGCGAAGCCGACCCACATTTTCTGGAGGAGAGATGTGAAGCGGGACATCATTGATGGCAGAAAATACACTTTTAAGAACCCAACAGAAGAGGAACTGGATTCGTCGGTTCCCGTGGAATTTTGCATAGTGATTACAGCACCAAGTCCCATTGCCGAACCGGCAGATCCAAATGTGGTATTCAGGAGACGCCTACAAGGAATCCCAGAGCCTGATGAACACACGTTAACTTTGGTCATTCACTCGGCTGCCTTACCCATGAGGCCTCCGCTCCCCTTCCTTACTGGTGGAGTACTGGCATTAATGCTAGCCATTATACTGATCTGACGGAGAGGGCGCCAGAAACAAGCGCAGAGGTCGCCCGTGAACATGGCAAAGCAGACCATCGAACTCTATGTCGAAAAAAACCGGCAACATCTGCAGGTTCTTCAATACGTTCTGTGGCCTACGCCAGCCATCGTTTATACACAGAGAGATGGACATGAAGAAAACAGAAACAACTTAACAAGCCTTCACGTGTTGAGAAAAGGGCGACAAAATCAGACAGTTGAAACTGGTGCATACAAACACTTCATACGCTTATCTACACGTATTTGTGCAACCTTTACGAATATGTACGTTTGTAATGTGCGATCGTATACGTCCACATATTTCCGTGAGCGTACCTATATATATATATATATATATATATACATATATATATATATTCGGAAGTACAGACAATCGCATAACTACACATGTTATTTATAAACAGGTACATAGCTTACATACATGGGTAAACGCATGTTTGACCGTACACATGTGGACAAGTAGATCCGTTAAGGTGATAAACAATGAGGGTCAGATGACAGAAAGAGTAGTAGGAGTAAAACAGACAGGATGACCACGCAAAAGCCAGAGGAGCCAAAGCGCTCGGGAGTAAAATCCCATGATGTAACAGGAGCATTAACAGTTGTAGATCATTTGACGTCCTGGTCAAAGTTGACAACACTTGATGTCATCATAACCAATGGCATAAACGTATGTGTCTATATATACATGTCGACATATTCGAAAAGGGGTAACAGCTCTACACTCACGTGCCTAATATTTGCTGGGATCGGAGACAAGTTATAATTGTGATGTTTAGCAAGCAAGTCCTTTCCGACATGCTTCCGCCTTAACGTTTGTGGACCCTATATATATTTCTGGTGACACTTGTATGTATATCCATGCGCAATTACATGTAGAGATGTATGAGGAAGCCTACATTTGTACACTGGTGTACCTGTGAAACCGTAGGTAGATGCAATTGTGTCGCGATGTACGTCCGCTTGTGTCCCTATACTACTATTCCGTCATATGTGTGCAACCAACAAATCGCTCGGTGGTGATTTCTCTTGAAAGTGTTTACTATTCACAAATGTCTAAACTGTCGATACACATCTGCTAACCTTCGGAAGATTAACTGAAGGTGTCTTCCCCTCTGACGCCGCCGGCAATGTTTTCGCATATAGGCACACACATCCAGCCGTCGCACCATATGGCCAGAGGATTCTACAGGTGTCGCCGTGAGTCCATCTGTATTGTGGTAGCGTGCTACTTCTTACACACAGAGGTGCATCCATTAAGAAGTTGGTGTCTGCTTCTACAATAAGTGCGTTATCCTGTCTTATGGAATAAGGTCGTTCAATTCACATCTATTCATGGGTACCTGCGTAGGCTGTGTGATACATCGATCTATCTATCTAGCCACATACATATATATTTATACGCATACACGCGCAACTATGAAAATTAGTAGTCCTATATGAGCGTAATATACGTACTTGTACAGGTATGTGTGTACACGTGTACGTTGTCACATGCCTCTAGTTTATACGAGACGCAATACCGGTTTTTTTCTCGTATATGCAAGCAGACACCTACACATACGTATGTGTATATATACGTGCATGTTGAGTACATGTGCGTTTGCGAATATGTACTTGTGTAGGCTATTTTTGAATATATCGGAGCCTTATGTACGTATGTGCACACAGACTAACCTTTACATGTACATTAACCCAAGGCTATTCTTTCGCTAAAGTTTTTCCGATGGAATCGCCATCATCCTTTTTACGAGGAAGCTCACAAAAATCGACCGTGTGCGGCCTTTCCTTTTTGCGATAGCAGCACAGCAGAATACTGAATCAGGTGCTAGTACTGTTAAGCTTCAGCAATCTCAGAGGTCTGTATCACAAAATCAGGTTTGCGGAAATTCTACGGGCGAGATACGTGCCCCAAAACGTAACTTCGTTGCGGAGGACCTTCGCATGTGGAGTGACTGCAGCATGGTCAGACTTATATCTTTGTCGGCGATAAAAGTTGGAGATTTTGGGTTTCAGAGAATGTCCCTGCTGTTCCAGCAACGCTTGCAGTTCTCTACTAGTCTTAAGGTTTCTGCGACGCTGTTCTAATAGCATTCATCTCTAGAAAGCATTTTTTCGGAAAGCATGAACGTATACGTAAATATGCAAAGATCCATATACACGCACACGAAGATATATGTATGTACATGTATGCCTGTCAGCCGACAAATGCTTCATTTTGCAAAAGTCGCTGAGCGTCCAAACTTCTGAGCCTTTTGATGATAGCTACTCGCTTCCTTGTCTAGCGGCAACAATATCCCCAGCGTTCAGCTTCCTGGTGTCCTGAAAACCAACCGGTCTGGGTTTAGGTATCCCAAACAACGTAGTTAGAGTCTGCTTTTCCTCAGAATACTACAGTAAGGAACTCGGCCAGTGTCTACACAGAAGTCGCCCAGAGTGGTGTAAACTACTTTGTCTCACGCTGACGATGTTCAAGGTATCCCGGAATCTTACTGTAAACCTGCGTTGAAGTCTGCCTGCCACTATACCTCTTATCTTCCTCTTTCCAGAGGTCGCCACCGTGTGCGCGAAAGGCAGGCACCAACCATATAGCAAGCGATGGCCATGCCGTCTACCCTTCGGCTCTTGCTTATTATCCTGCCTGATCCTTTCTGTGCCCTTCGCACAATCGCTGTTTCTCACTCTTTTGAACCTGGTGTGTTGAAAGGATCTTAAGGCTCAAGAAATAGCAAGTGAAAAAACAGCAGCTTCGGGCTTGCCACGCATTGCAACCAGAGTCGTCGTCTTCACTTTTTCAAAACTCAGCTCGTCCTTCTTCTTCCCGGTGCATCGGTACCGTGGCCACAGCCAGAATGATTTTCTGGCCACTCCCTTTTTTCACGTACAATCAGAGCGGAACCGAAAAAAGTATCCCTTCTGTTTTACATGCCTCTTCGCTTCAGCAGAGCGCACTTGAAGTGCAAAGTACTCTTTGCGCTGTCGTCTACTGTTCCGTCACTTTCTCTAGTAGTCGCTTCTTTACTGCTCGTTCTGTTCGCGCATCTCCTCTTCTTCGTATGCCAACACCGCTTTATTCTCCGCCCCTTAGACGTCCCTCTCGTGAGAGCCGCATGCGTTCCAGTTTGTTCAGCCACTCCTGCTTGACCGGATCATCTTCTTCCGGCGGTGGCCCCCTACGAGGACTGGAAAGCCAGCGCTGGGGACGCGAATTTTTTCGCATTTCCTGTGCAAGTCGGACGAACTCGGGTTCCGCTTCATTCGCCGAATCGGAAGCCCTGCGAATGGACGCGGTTCTTCTTAACGAAACGCCAAACTGGGCCTGTACTTCAGGCAGACTGGTAAGCGCAACGACCGTCAAAATCAGAAAGAAGACGCAACTCTGGACGAAGGGATGAAGTCCAGTTCGAACTCTCTTTTCTGGTGCCATGGTGACACCTCAAGCGAGCTTAACAACGGAAGGGAAAAGATATGCCCAGAGGGATAGTCAAGTGTAGTTTGTTTTGATGTAAAGTAGTTATCGATGAGGAGAAACCAGGACGAATGGACTGCTCGCTGAAGATGCTCGTGCACGCGCCACAGCTTGGAGGTCTTGAAGTCAAAGACAGGTGGGCAGCTTGGTAGCAGGCAAACCGCGCACCTTCAGCTGGAGAGAAGAAAAAAGTATCCAGCTGTTTAGCGATCAAGCCAGTAGTTTATAAAGAACAAATCGTTCTAGTAGGGGAGCGGGGTACGTACATATATGTATAATACACAAGAAGGCTGTAGATGCAGGCACACAAGGTCAGGACAGCGCGTCCCATACTACTGTGTATTCTTGTTCTCAGATTAAAAAAAAATGTGGTAGCGAGCCGACTCACAAACGTTGTGGTAAGTAAAGAAAGAACACGGCGTAGCCGTATTCCGTACCGATATATCTGAGTATACACTCCTTCACAAATAAACAGAAAGACCACATAGATGTATGTGTAGATCTACACTGTCGTTAGAAAAGATATATCACAGACTCGTCTCGTGAGTATAGAGGCCGCATCCGGCGTAAACATTTATGCGTATACACGTAGAATATATATATATATATATACATATACATGTGAGAGATACTAAAGGCTGTTGCAGGTGAATTTTTTGAGGTACTTAGTCGAATACGCATATGTGGATACACTTGTATGCTTAGAATGGATACACGTCTACTGCCTTGTGCGCTTGCGTGTAGGTACAGATCGTGGAGAGTGACCACGCACAGAAGTGAAAAAGACGAAATAATTCGGAAGACCCACGCATGTCACGACGCTCATCAAAATGAAAAATTCACGCGCCATTTTACGCTTTCCGCTTGTCACGATCGCCACAGCGGAACCACTAGGCTCGGCTCACAAATTCAAAGGGAGTGTTTCCGATCTGGAAATTGGTGCGTGCGTTTTCAGACCCTGTTGAAGAATACGTGATTTCTATTGTTCTTCCCTGCCGCTATGTTTGTGGTAATTGTTGCCCATTCCGCATAGTCGAAATTTCAGTCCAGCACACATGTCTCTATTCATCATGACACTGACTACTGTTCTCTTTAGGCTGATCACTGCGTTTTCACTCAGCTTCTTCACCCTCTGGGCTCTGCTTACCGCCTTTGCGTTTCTTCTGCAGAGATTTGTACACGTATGTACACTGACATATACGCAGGCACGTGTGCACACTGTCAGCAGGTGCACCCTACACTTTGCAAAACATGGCGTCTCTCACTCAGTAGCAAAAAGGAATGATATCCCAGGTCGTCGGTGGTTGTGCACGTCTACAGATGGGTACAAATATACACATTCATGCGTGTACAAGTGCTTACTGAGAATCCACACGCTTACGCTCGTGCACAGATATATAGGCATATATGTAATTCATAAACATATCTATACAAATGCTTACTGCTCCTTACAACTTGGCACGACAATGCTCCATGCGAGACCGCGAGGCCTTACAAGTCTCTAATGACTAAATTGTTGTTCAGCTCTGTCTCCACACAGTTGACGCCTTACCTGTCAAAGACATTCTCAGACAATAAGCGTGTTCTTTCCGAGCAATTACTCGCGTGCTCTGCGACCAATGTACACGTGGGTCAATTAACGATATATTCCTCCTTAATATGCTTACACATACGCAGCGACGGATGCATATATGAGTACGCGTCCCGTCACCGTACAAGTAGTACATATACACTTGAAATTCTGGGTCACTCTATAATTTTAACTATATAAACAAGTGTATATTTTACGTAACCATCCAGACATACGCAGCTACTAGAGCCATGTAGCGTGTTTGGGCTCTATGCCACGGAAGAATACAGCATCTCATCCTCCCCCATAACACATGCTGAAACACGAGCATCTCAAAAATGATGTGAGAAGGTGTGAGTTCACCGTGCAGTTACTGCCGATAATATGACAGAGCCGCATGAACTGGGTCTTTGAACAAGTAAATGATTTGCATACAGACGATAGAGACCGGACTGCTGCAACGCTCAGTCATCCGATACAAAACTTTTCGTGAACAGCCGCCTTTTGAAGACTATTCCTTTTCAGAAACACGATGCACTGCCGTCTTTTGTATGCCTTCGTTGTCCCAATCGTACGAGCGGGTACATCACTTGCGAAAAGAAAAGCTCGGATTTAGTCATGAGGAAAACAGCTGTTCTTCAGATGTAAAAATACGTGTAAACCAGCCAGGGTTTATTTCTGTCGTCAACAGTAAAACGTTCAGGTATGCTTATGCATACATATCCGTATGTGAGCATATGTATATATACATATATATATATATATATATATATATATATATATGTATATTTGGAGAGAGAGAGAGAGAGAGAGAGAGAGATAGATAGATCGACAGATAGACAGATAGATAGAAAGATATATATACCTATGAAAGCACCACACAATATCCGCAAAAGTAAGTGGGGGTGAAAAGAACCATTTGCCAACAAGAACAGACGCAAACGCTTCCCTGACTCCCAGACCTCCCGAAGCACTTCAGACAGAGGTACCGCCCACTATCAAGGAGACCTCACGCGAGACGAAGCTCGCTGTTTTTGTAGTTGCAACGGCTTTCACACAGTCAAGCGACGTCTACAGAAATCAAAAATACTTTTCTCTTCGTTTGCTCTACGGCCTTAGATAAGTAGAGACTCGCACCTTTCAGTTCTCCACATCCCCCCGAAATAGCGGCTCTCAGCAGTCGCCCCGCTTTCAACATAGTCGGCTACTCTTCCCTTCACCTACCGTTTACACAAATCTCTGCACTTTTCATGTATTTCTGCTGCACAACTGTTTAGACGCATTCCAAATTATAAGTTACAAGCAACTCTTTTTCACCTGCCACCGCCATTTTCACCACAGGGTCACTGTAGCAAAGCGTCTTTCTGTGGGTAACGGAAAGTCGTGCGTCCTCTTGCTCACACGCTCGACTTCTACCAACGTTCCCTCTTCTAGGTTCTAGATTATTTTCTTCCGAATTTGACCGGAGCTTCCTTATTAGTTCGACTGACACCTCCTTCTGTTATGTCCCTCTTTTCTAGTATCGTCTCTTACCAAAAGTTCGGCTCCCTACTTTACCAGCGCCATTCTGCTGCTCCTCTTCAACTGCTGTTCGACGTTCCTTTTAAACTCCCACTTCGCTGTCTTTACCGACGCCAAAGAAACAGTTACACTCCCGCTCGTGGGGATGAGACGTTGAGAAAGAAGCTTGGACATAACGAACGATTATAGCGATGGTTCTTCTCTGTACTGTTCCTGTAGACGTGTTAAATGTATTCAAACACAAGACATACGCCTAATAACACTCGCGATCTACGCGGCTCGTCACCAGGGTGTTTCAAACTCTGCGCATAATAATTGCAGCAAGCCTCTTAGAAAAGAAAACCTTGTGGAATACGTGTGTCAAAACTGACCATCAAATTCCTTGTAAAAGACTGCTCTGTTATCGTTCCGTTGAAAACTTCTGCTTTCATATGTCCACACGACTGTACTGATGTATTTATATATAACATGTACATACGCGTGTATGTGTGTATGTATATGTGTGTTGTGGGTGTGTATGTGTGTAGTGTGTGCGCAGCTTCAATTACGTAAAGCTATGTGCCCCATATATATCTCTATATATATGTATACATATATATATAAGTAGAGAAGTGCATCTCAGCCGTGAAATTGAAGGAGACTCCACGGTTCTACTGCTACATGTAAACTCGAGGTGGTATAGTGGCAGGCAAGAAAGACTGACGTGCCCGATTTCAGCGCAGCATTTGTATTTTTCTCTAACGTTTGGTCGAAACTCTGCTTCTCAACGAAGTAGTGACGTTGCCTATCGCTGTGAAGACACAGCAGCAGCACGGCAATTCAATGCCCCCAACGGACGCATCACCAGGGCAAGATGTTGCATGTGTCCAACCGCCCACGCGAATGGTGCTTCCGGTTCTCCTGCTCTTGCTGAAGGTCAATAACGCTTTTTCTGCCGCTGCTGCTGCTTCTGCTCCAGTTGAAAACACATTCTCTCGCTAATCTCCTCCAATTTGCTGGCGCATGTTTCGAGCTTCTGCTTTTCCTGCTGCAGCGTCTTCTCGTGCTGCTGCTGCTGCTGCTGCTCGTTCGACTCGAAATGTAGTCTAAAGATACTGTGACTTCTGCTAATCGTGTTCCTGCACCAATCCTGAATGTTTTCTGTATCTTCTGCTTCTTCGCTTGCCAAAGGATGTGCTTGCACGCATGTACTACGGGTATCATGCTGTAGCAGCACCAGCACGTAAAGCCACTGTTTGCTGCAGCAGTGACTCCACAGCACCGCCGCTTCACCCGAGTAATTGCTACTACTACAGCACCTAGTGCTGTAGGAGTAGAATTGACTTGGTCGTCCGTATTATTACTATACGTCAGTCCTCTGCCTGCTGTTTCGCTGCAGCAGCGAATCATCCTCTGCATCCCGGTTTCTCGTACTCTATTGGTGTCTACGCCCACGACCAGCAATTCTCATCCGTTGGAAGAGCAGGACCAGAGCACCCAGCCCATCGGCACTCCCACGCTGCTGGACCCGCGTAGCCGCATCTTGCTGCGGGTGGTTTCGCACCGAACATCCTACACCATGTACTCTCCTCTTCAGTACATACAACAGCAGCAGCAATGACCATGTCGCGGCTCCAGAGGTGGGAGCCGAGTGATCAACTGCAGTGGAAGTGGAGCCCTCACTCTCAGCAGCAATCCACATGTGCCGTCTGAAAGTGTCGTTTCTAATGTATCAAGCAGTTCTTATGAAGTCTATGGCTGACTAGCAGCTGCTGTGGCAGTGGATTCCTGCTCCAGAACAGCCGCCGCAGCAGAAACAGCACTGGGGACAGTGGCAGTGGCAGTGGCTTCTAACGTTGATGATGAAGCGCTACGTATTCCTGCTTCTTCGTGTGTGGCTGCCGTATCACTTGTCTTCGACAAAGATTCTTGTTTCTTCTGATAGTCCTTGATAGCGTGTCTAACAGCATCTTCCGCCAGCAAGCTACAGTGCACCTTCACCGGAGGCAAATTCAAATACTCTGCAGTGCAACATCCAGCAGCAGCAGCAGCAGGACCAATACAGCAGGAGAAGCACGCGTGCAACAGCAGCAGCTCACGTAACAGCGATCCAAAGAAAGCGACTACAGCAACAACGGAAGAAAAGAAGCTAAAAAAAACCAAGGTCCAAGTATCATCACTCATTACACAGAGAAGATATATATATATATATATATATATATATATATATATATATATGTGGAAGAAGCGGCAGTGCCTAATACAGCATATACCACGCAAGCAACATCTACTACAGTTGGAACGCAAAAAAGACACTGCAGCACGAGCCGCAGAAGGCTGACAGCCCTCTTACCAGACCACACGAAGAAACAACAGCAGAGTCTGCCCAGCCAGCGGCAGCAGTCACTCAGACTTTCTCTTCTCGGGATTACACGAACAGCAGCAGGGAACTCACTATTATTACTGCAGACGGGTCCACATATAACTTCAGCAGCAGTGTTTGTGTTCATCACCATACGCACACGCAAGAAGCAGGAAGACAAAGGCATACATAGAAGCAGCAACGGCAGAGAGATCCCTGGTCTATTATAGCTGTAGTAAGTGCTGCAGCAGAATTTCCCTAGCAACCACTCCCTCCATTTTCACGCGTCTAGCAGCAATATGCGCACTCTTGACTGGAAACACCAGATGAAATCATTACATTCTTTGGATGCAGTTAACTAGCAGTAGCAACACAGCTGCATCCTTCGTAGAGAAAGCAGCATAGAGCCACTATGCTGCATATATTCAGAACTCCTGCGGAACCCTTACTACACAATAGAATCACATACAAACTATGTTATACCAAGCTGTTGCAGCAACCCCTTATCCTCGTACAGAAGATAACTATTAACTGCGCTTATCTCTGTCTCCCAACAGGAGCAGCACAGCTTGCTAAGCAGAAGGGAAGTATACAGGGAACAGATGATGTAGATGTACATTCTCTTGATTCCCCGTGTTCTACTGCAACAACAGCATCTACAGCAGCATCTGCTTCGCAGCAGAATGAAGACAGCAATGACTGTTTACTACTTTAGCTCAAGGAGCAGCAGCAGGACTATTAAATTGTTGCACTTTTTACCAGCGATATCAGTATTCTTTAGCTGAAGGGCAGCCTCGCACGATTTGCCCTTAATAAGCTCCGTGGCGTAGGAGGAAGAAGCAATTGCACTGCCACATCCGAATGTTTTAAAGCGAGCGTCCTTTATCTTCCCTTCTTCTACCATCACCTACAAACAAAAGAAAACGGCGAACACATACACATGAGAGAGAGACAGAGGGGAAGCGAGCAAGAGACGAGGAAGATGAAGACAGTGTAAGATAAATATAGCAGATACCGGATACAGACACTTGTGAACCTCCGCATATAAGAAACACACAAGCAACAGGTATACACATATATACATATATGTATGTAGACAGAGCTATGCTTATTCGTTTTGTATAGGTAGTCACGTGAATGCTTCTATGGATGATATTTGAGGTCCGCTGCGGTTTCTACATGTCTCAAGCAAAAAGGACTACATAGTCCCGGTGACAGGAGCTACAAAGGCTATATGGATTTATATATATATATATATATATATATATATATGTACGGTAGGAAACATACGTACACGTTAAAAAATAATCTCTTTGTCCACATGCGCATATAGACATATACAGTCATACACGCACAGTTGAGTGAGAGAGAGATACACATAGATACATAGATACATAGATACACACACGTACAGCCATACGTATGGATACAAATTCAAGTCCACAGGATCAGCAAAAGCTCGACTTATGTATGTATATATATATATATACATATAACACGCAGCAGACGAATATGCAAGAAAACGGTTTGTTACAAAATTCCTCTACAAAAATTCCCTTGAGAGTCTCTTACTTGTAGCTTAATAACGTCTCCACATGCAGCCTTTCCCACGACTGCCGTCCCTACTTTCTTCCTCGTTTCCGGATCAGACAAATCAAAAGCCCCTGCGTGAGACACAGATGTATTTCATCCTTCCCATAACTTACAACATGCGAAAGGCAGATATAATAAATACACGTGTTTGCAGTCCTTCCGTATGAGTATACACACACAGAGAAGCTCCATAACTATGCTTCCGCAAAGACGAATATATATCTACTCTCTTCACGCATATACGCACGAAAAGATTTCTCTAAACACATATACAGGTCTATATATGTATACGCATGACGAAAGCTGTGATGTTGTCTTGCAACTTATAGAAACGTAGATCTATGTATGTGATCTGCATGCAAACAGACTGAATGATAGGCGGCACATATATACATACATGACTATACGACACATGTACAAGGCTTTGTGAATTCGTGCGTATGTAAATCAGTCTGCACGTGTTCTCCTATGATGACAGTTTAATACTTATACAAATTTTGTACGCCTTCCCCTCTATAAATAGATCCATGCGCCTACATACCACAGATGTCATCGTGAACGCACACAAATCGACAAGGACCAGTGCATTTTGCGAAAACTCTTGGTGTGCCCTGGACTGCAACAAGATACGCGTACGTAGATATATCCAAATACATATTGCGAACTACTCAAGCGTTGCCCAGCGCTGCCTTAGATTTTTTTGGTGCAAATATATTATCAAGAGTCTTCAAAAAATATAGCGCTCCGCACTCACGTTCCAGTACATAACTACAGTCATTTGCCTACAGTACATACATACGATGAATGATAATTATGCATTTAATTTCAGTTCTCTTAAATATTCTTTCCACAGGTGTACTAACAAATGATGTACGTAGGGTATTCATGACTGGCTATGCGAACACGTAATTTCAATATATCTTGCACACGTACATACTATCACCTACATACACATAAAAGCGAGGTCTGCGGATATCTGTGAAGTCTCCTTGTCACGCTTACCTGCGTTGCGAGGATTGAAGAAATGCTCGTGAACTTTCTTGCTGTAAAACATCGAATCCTGGTGTTGCCAACTACTTTTGAAAACGGGCTGTGGTGTCTGTACTGCCGGACGAAAACCCCAGTCAGCTGGATGATAAAACCCTCCACTGCTTCTAGCATTTACGGGAGGGACGAATTTTCCTCCTCCGTCCGGAACAATTGCACGCGGAAACGAAGAAAGAGCAGCTGCGGTGTCAAACACGGCTGCAATCGCCGGTATGCGGAGCCGCCGCCCAAGCGCTGTGCTAACCGATATGCAGGCCTTCATCGTGACAATAAGCAAAAGAGAAAATAAAGTTTAGGGCGGGAAACGGCAAAAAAAATAGGAGAATCAAGAATATTAAAGGTGGGGAGAATCGACGGTCGATACGATGCAACGTAACCAGGGGGGTCAAGGAGACGAGGTAAACGGCTAGTGGAAAAAAACGGTGAAAACGTGGCAGAGGGAGGAAAAGATGGACACAGAGGGCGAAGGGATACACGCGGAAATCTAAAAAAGTTAGTCGCCTTCAAGCATCTAACTGGTTCTTTTATAGTAGACCATAAGGAAATCAGCCGTAGAAATAGGAAGAAAATTCAACGGAAAACAAAAAATAATGGGATTGTTTATATAGTGGTAGCTAAGACTAGGAATGTTATCCAGTTTTTTTTTTTGAAGAAAAATGCATCTACTGGGTACAGTTCAGGTGAATGCAGAGGAAAAGTAAAGCACGATACAAAAGTGCACGGAA
>CATKUM010000191.1:0-128000 GCA_949786405.1 Onychomys arenicola | reverse complement strand
AGCAGAGTGTGTTTCATGGATGAGAAGTGTGCTGTGTGTTTCCCTTCAGAAACGGAGTTAAATGCCAGGCTCTGTGTCTTCCTACAAGCGAGACTTCGTTTCAGGTAAACGCAGTCACTTTTCAGCTCAAACGAAGCTATATTGTACACGAAGCTCACACGTTTCTCGCTCTTAACTGAAACGCATTGGATGTTCGATGCCTGTGCTTTGTATCAGTTTCAGAAGCAGAGTTGAACTAGATATGGTCCGTGTGTGTAGGAAACACAGTTCTTTTGTTCTGAGCACTCTCACGTTTCCCGCCTTATTAGAGACTCTAGAAAGCAAGAGCGTGCTTCTTGCTCTAAAGCAGAGTGTGTTTCATGGATGAGAAGTGTGCTGTGTGTTTCCCTTCAGAAACGGAGTTAAATGCGAGGTTCTGTGTCTTCCTACAAGCGAGACTTCGTTTCAGGTAAACGCAGTCACTTTTTAGCTCAAACGAAGCTATATTGTACACGAAGCTCACACGATTCTCCCTCTTAACTGAAACGCATTGGATGTTCGAGGGCCTGTGGTTTGTATCAGTTTCAGAAGCAGAGTTGAACTAGATATGGTCCGTGTGTGTAGGAAACACAGTTCTTTTGTTCTGAGCACTCTCACGTTTCCCGCCTTATTCGAGACTCTAGAAAGCAAGAGCGTGCTTCTTGCTCTAAAGCAGAGTGTGTTTCATGGATGAGAAGTGTGCTGTGTGTTTCCCTTCAGAAACGGAGTTAAATGCCAGGCTCTGTGTCTTCCTACAAGCGATACTTCGTTTCAGGTAAACGCAGTCACTTTTCAGCTCAAACGAAGCTATATTGTACACGAAGCTCACACGTTTCTCGCTCTTAACTGAAACGCATTGGATGTTCGATGGCCTGCGGTTTGTATCAGTTTCAGAAGCAGAGTTGAACTAGATATGGTCCGTGTGTGTAGGAAACACAGTTCTTTTGTTCTGAGCACTCTCACGTTTCCCGCCTTATTCGAGACTCTAGAAAGCAAGAGCGTGCTTCTTGCTCTAAAGCAGAGTGTGTTTCATGGATGAGAAGTGTGCTGTGTGTTTCCCTTCAGAAACGGAGTTAAATGCCAGGCTCTGTGTCTTCCCACAAGCGAGACTTCGTTTCAGGTAAACGCAGTCACTTTTCAGCTCAAACGAAGCTATATTGTACACGAAGCTCACACGTTTCTCGCTCTTAACTGAAACGCATTGGATGGTCGAGGGCCTGTGGTTTGTATCAGTTTCAGAAGCAGAGTTGAACTAGATATGGTCCGTGTGTGTAGGAAACACAGTTCTTTTGTTCTGAGCACGCTCACGTTTCCCGCCTTATTCGAGACTCTAGAAAGCAAGAGCGTGCTTCTTGCTCTAAAGCAGAGTGTGTTTCATGGATGAGAAGTGTGCTGTGTGTTTCCCTTCAGAAACGGAGTTAAATGCCAGGCTCTGTGTCTTCCTACAAGCGAGACTTCGTTTCAGGTAAACGCAGTCACTTTTCAGCTCAAACGAAGCTATATTGTACACGAAGCTCACACGTTTCTCGCTCTTGACTGAAACGCATTGGATGTACGAGGGCCTGCGGTTTGTATCAGTTTCAGAAGCAGAGTTGAACTAGATATGGTCCGTGTGTGTAGGAAACACAGTTCTTTTGTTCTGAGCACTCTCACGTTTCCCGCCTTATTCGAGACTCTAGAAAGCAAGAGCGTGCTTCTTGCTCTAAAGCAGAGTGTGTTTCATGGATGAGAAGTGTGCTGTGTGTTTCCCTTCAGAAACGGAGTTAAATGCCAGGCTCTGTGTCTTCCCACAAGCGAGACTTCGTTTCAGGTAAACGCAGTCACTTTTCAGCTCAAACGAAGCTATATTGTACACGAAGCTCACACGTTTCTCGCTCTTAACTGAAACGCATTGGATGTTCGAGGGCCTGTGGTTTGTATCAGTTTCAGAAGAAGAGTTGAACTAGATATGGTCCGTGTGTGTAGGAACCACAGTTCTTTTGTTCTGAGCACTCTCACGTTTCCCGCCTTATTAGAGACTCTAGAAAGCAAGAGCGTGCTTCTTGCTCTAAAGCAGAGTGTGTTTCATGGATGAGAAGTGCGCTGTGTGTTTCCCTTCAGAAACGGAGTTAAATGCCAGGCTCTGTGTCTTCCTACAAGCGAGACTTCGTTTCAGGTAAACGCAGTCACTTTTCAGCTCAAACGAAGCTATATTGTACACGAAGCTCACACGTTTCTCGCTCTTAACTGAAACGCATTGGATGTTCGAGGGCCTGTGGTTTGTATCAGTTTCAGAAGCAGAGTTGAACTAGATATGGTCCGTGTGTGTAGGAAACACAGTTCTTTTGTTCTGAGCACTCTCACGTTTCCCGCCTTATTCGAGACTCTAGAAAGCAAGAGTGTGCTTCTTGCTCTAAAGCAGAGTGTGTTTCATGGATGAGAAGTGTGCTGTGTGTTTCCCTTCAGAAACGGAGTTAAATGCCAGGCTCTGTGTCTTCCTACAAGCGAGACTTCGTTTCAGGTAAACGCAGTCACTTTTCAGCTCAAACGAAGCTATATTGTACACGAAGCTCACACGTTTCTCGCTCTTAACTGAAACGCATTGGATGTTCGAGGGCCTGTGGTTTGTATCAGTTTCAGAAGCAGAGTGGAACTAGATATGGTCCGTGTGTGTAGGAAACACAGTTCTTTTGTTCTGAGCACGCTCACGTTTCCCGCCTTATTCGAGACTCTAGAAAGCAAGAGCGTGCTTCTTGCTCTAAAGCAGAGTGTGTTTCATGGATGAGAAGTGTGCTGTGTGTTTCCCTTCAGAAACGGAGTTAAATGCCAGGCTCTGTGTCTTCCTACAAGCGAGACTTCGTTTCAGGTAAACGCAGTCACTTTTCAGCTCAAACGAAGCTATATTGTACACGAAGCTCACACGTTTCTCGCTCTTGACTGAAACGCATTGGATGTTCGAGGGCCTGCGGTTTGTATCAGTTTCAGAAGCAGAGTTGAACTAGATATGGTCCGTGTGTGTAGGAAACACAGTTCTTTTGTTCTGAGCACTCTCACGTTTCCCGCCTTATTCGAGACTCTAGAAAGCAAGAGCGTGCTTCTTGCTCTAAAGCAGAGTGTGTTTCATGGATGAGAAGTGTGCTGTGTGTTTCCCTTCAGAAACGGAGTTAAATGCCAGGCTCTGTGTCTTCCCACAAGCGAGACTTCGTTTCAGGTAAACGCAGTCACTTTTCAGCTCAAACGAAGCTATATTGTACATGAAGCTCACACGTTTCTCGCTCTTAACTGAAACGCATTGGATGTTCGAGGGCCTGTGGTTTGTATCAGTTTCAGAAGCAGAGTTGAACTAGATATGGTCCGTGTGTGTAGGAACCACAGTTCTTTTGTTCTGAGCACTCTCACGTTTCCCGCCTTATTCGAGACTCTAGAAAGCAAGAGTGTGCTTCTTGCTCTAAAGCAGAGTGTGTTTCATGGATGAGAAGTGTGCTGTGTGTTTCCCTTCAGAAACGGAGTTAAATGCCAGGCTCTGTGTCTTCCTACAAGCGAGACTTCGTTTCAGGTAAACGCAGTCACTTTTCAGCTCAAACGAAGCTATATTGTACACGAAGCTCACACGTTTCTCGCTCTTAACTGAAACGCATTGGATGTTCGAGGGCCTGCGGTTTGTATCAGTTTCAGAAGCAGAGTTGAACTAGATATGGTCCGTGTGTGTAGGAAACACAGTTCTTTTGTTCTGAGCACGCTCACGTTTCCCGCCTTATTCGAGACTCTAGAAAGCAAGAGCGTGCTTCTTGCTCTAAAGCAGAGTGTGTTTCATGGATGAGAAGTGTGCTGTGTGTTTCCCTTCAGAAACGGAGTTAAATGCCAGGCTCTGTGTCTTCCTACAAGCGAGACTTCGTTTCAGGTAAACGCAGTCACTTTTCAGCTCAAACGAAGCTATATTGTACACGAAGCTCACACGTTTCTCGCTCTTAACTGAAACGCATTGGATGTTCGAGGGCCTGCGGTTTGTATCAGTTTCAGAAGCAGAGTTGAACTAGATATGGTCCATGTGTGTAGGAAACACAGTTCTTTTGTTCTGAGCACTCTCACGTTTCCCGCCTTATTAGAGACTCTAGAAAGCAAGAGCGTGCTTCTTGCTCTAAAGCAGAGTGTGTTTCATGGATGAGAAGTGTGCTGTGTGTTTCCCTTCAGAAACGGAGTTAAATGCCAGGTTCTGTGTCTTCCTACAAGCGAGACTTCGTTTCAGGTAAACGCAGTCACTTTTCAGCTCAAACGAAGCTATATTGTACAAGAAGCTCACACGTTTCTCGCTCTTAACTGAAACGCATTGGATGTTCGAGGGCCTGTGGTTTGTATCAGTTTCAGAAGCAGAGTTGAACTAGATATGGTCCGTGTGTGTAGGAAACACAGTTCTTTTGTTCTGAGCACGCTCACGTTTCCCGCCTTATTCGAGACTCTAGAAAGCAAGAGCGTGCTTCTTGCTCTAAAGCAGAGTGTGTTTCATGGATGACAAGTGTGCTGTGTGTTTCCCTTCAGAAACGGAGTTAAATGCCAGGCTCTGTGTCTTCCTACAAGCGAGACTTCGTTTCAGGTAAACGCAGTCACTTTTCAGCTCAAACGAAGCTATATTGTACACGAAGCTCACACGTTTCTCGCTCTTAACTGAAACGCATTGGATGTTCGAGGGCCTGCGGTTTGTATCAGTTTCAGAAGCAGAGTTGAACTAGATATGGTCCATGTGTGTAGGAAACACAGTTCTTTTGTTCTGAGCACTCTCACGTTTCCCGCCTTATTAGAGACTCTAGAAAGCAAGAGCGTGCTTCTTGCTCTAAAGCAGAGTGTGTTTCATGGATGAGAAGTGTGCTGTGTGTTTCCCTTCAGAAACGGAGTTAAATGCCAGGCTCTGTGTGTTCCTACAAGCGAGACTTCGTTTCAGGTAAACGCAGTCACTTTTCAGCTCAAACGAAGCTATATTGTACACGAAGCTCACACGATTCTCGCTCTTAACTGAAACGCATTGGATGTTCGAGGGCCTGTGGTTTGTATCAGTTTCAGAAGCAGAGTTGAACTAGATATGGTCCGTGTGTGTAGGAAACACAGTTCTTTTGTTCTGAGCACTCTCACGTTTCCCGCCTTATTCGAGACTCTAGAAAGCAAGAGCGTGCTTCTTGCTCTAAAGCAGAGTGTGTTTCATGGATGAGAAGTGTGCTGTGTTTTTCCCTTCAGAAACGGAGTTAAATGCCAGGCTCTGTGTCTTCCTACAAGCGAGACTTCGTTTCAGGTAAACGCAGTCACTTTTCAGCTCAAACAAAGCTATATTGTACACGAAGCTCACACGTTTCTCGCTCTTAACTGAAACGCATTGGATGTTCGAGGGCCTGTGGTTTGTATCAGTTTCAGAAGCAGAGTTGAACTAGATATGGTCCGTGTGTGTAGGAAACACAGTTCTTTTGTTCTGAGCACTCTCACGTTTCCCGCCTTATTCGAGACTCTAGAAAGCAAGAGCGTGCTTCTTGCTCTAAAGCAGAGTGTGTTTCATGGATGAGAAGTGTGCTGTGTGTTTCCCTTCAGAAACGGAGTTAAATGCCAGGCTCTGTGTCTTCCTACAAGCGAGACTTCGTTTCAGGTAAACGCAGTCACTTTTCAGCTCAAACGAAGCTATATTGTACACGAAGCTCACACGTTTCTCGCTCTTAACTGAAACGCATTGGATGTTCGAGGGCCTGTGGTTTGTATCAGTTTCAGAAGCAGAGTTGAACTAGATATGGTCCGTGTGTGTAGGAAACACAGTTCTTTTGTTCTGAGCACTCTCACGTTTCCCGCCTTATTCGAGACTCTAGAAAGCAAGAGCGTGCTTCTTGCTCTAAAGCAGAGTGTGTTTCATGGATGAGAAGTGTGCTGTGTGTTTCCCTTCAGAAACGGAGTTAAATGCCAGGCTCTGTGTCTTCCTACAAGCGAGACTTCGTTTCAGGTAAACGCAGTCACTTTTCAGCTCAAACGAAGCTATATTGTACACGAAGCTCACACGTTTCTCGCTCTTAATTGAAACGCATTGGATGTTCGAGGGCCTGTGGTTTGTATCAGTTTCAGAAGCAGAGTTGAACTAGATATGGTCCGTGTGTGTAGGAAACACAGTTCTTTTGTTCTGAGCACTCTCACGTCTCCCGCCTTATTCGAGACTCTAGAAAGCAAGAGCGTGCTTCTTGCTCTAAAGCAGAGTGTGTTTCATGGATGAGAAGTGTACTGTGTGTTTCCCTTCAGAAACGGAGTTAAATGCCAGGCTCTGTGTCTTCCTACAAGCGAGACTTCGTTTCAGGTAAACGCAGTCACTTTTCAGCTCAAACGAAGCTATATTGTACACGAAGCTCACACGTTTCTCGCTCTTAACTGAAACGCATTGGATGTTCGAGGGCCTGCGGTTTGTATCAGTTTCAGAAGCAGAGTTGAACTAGATATGGTCCATGTGTGTAGGAAACACAGTTCTTTTGTTCTGAGCACTCTCACGTTTCCCGCCTTATTAGAGACTCTAGAAAGCAAGAGCGTGCTTCTTGCTCTAAAGCAGAGTGTGTTTCATGGATGAGAAGTGTGCTGTGTGTTTCCCTTCAGAAACGGAGTTAAATGCCAGGCTCTGTGTGTTCCTACATGCGAGACTTCGTTTCAGGTAAACGCAGTCACTTTTCAGCTCAAACGAAGCTATATTGTACACGAAGCTCACACGATTCTCGCTCTTAACTGAAACGCATTGGATGTTCGAGGGCCTGTGGTTTGTATCAGTTTCAGAAGCAGAGTTGAACTAGATATGGTCCGTGTGTGTAGGAAACACAGTTCTTTTGTTCTGAGCACTCTCACGTTTCCCGCCTTATTCGAGACTCTAGAAAGCAAGAGCGTGCTTCTTGCTCTAAAGCAGAGTGTGTTTCATGGATGAGAAGTGTGCTGTGTGTTTCCCTTCAGAAACGGAGTTAAATGCCAGGCTCTGTGTCTTCCTACAAGCGAGACTTCGTTTCAGGTAAACGCAGTCACTTTTCAGCTCAAACGAAGCTATATTGTACACGAAGCTCACACGTTTCTCGCTCTTAACTGAAACGCATTGGATGTTCGAGGGCCTGTGGTTTGTATCAGTTTCAGAAGCAGAGTTGAACTAGATATGGTCCGTGTGTGTAGGAAACACAGTTCTTTTGTTCTGAGCACTCTCACGTTTCCCGCCTTATTCGAGACTCTAGAAAGCAAGAGCGTGCTTCTTGCTCTAAAGCAGAGTGTGTTTCATGGATGAGAAGTGTGCTGTGTGTTTCCCTTCAGAAACGGAGTTAAATGCCAGGCTCTGTGTCTTCCTACAAGCGAGACTTCGTTTCAGGTAAACGCAGTCACTTTTCAGCTCAAACGAAGCTATATTGTACACGAAGCTCACACGTTTCTCGCTCTTAACTGAAACGCATTGGATGTTCGAGGGCCTGCGGTTTGTATCAGTTTCAGAAGCAGAGTTGAACTAGATATGGTCCGTGTGTGTAGGAAACACAGTTCTTTTGTTCTGAGCACTCTCACGTTTCCCGCCTTATTCGAGACTCTAGAAAGCAAGAGCGTGCTTCTTGCTCTAAAGCAGAGTGTGTTTCATGGATGAGAAGTGTGCTGTGTGTTTCCCTTCAGAAACGGAGTTAAATGCCAGGCTCTGTGTCTTCCTACAAGCGAGACTTCGTTTCAGGTAAACGCAGTCACTTTTCAGCTCAAACGAAGCTATATTGTACACGAAGCTCACACGTTTCTCGCTCTTAACTGAAACGCATTGGATGTTCGAGGGCCTGTGGTTTGTATCAGTTTCAGAAGCAGAGTTGAACTAGATATGGTCCGTGTGTGTAGGAAACACAGTTCTTTTGTTCTGAGCACTCTCACGTTTCCCGCCTTATTCGAGACTCTAGAAAGCAAGAGCGTGCTTCTTGCTCTAAAGCAGAGTGTGTTTCATGGATGAGAAGTGTGCTGTGTGTTTCCCTTCAGAAACGGAGTTAAATGCCAGGCTCTGTGTCTTCCTACAAGCGAGACTTCGTTTCAGGTAAACGCAGTCACTTTTCAGCTCAAACGAAGCTATATTGTACACGAAGCTCACACGTTTCTCGCTCTTAACTGAAACGCATTGGATGTTCGAGGGCCTGTGGTTTGTATCAGTTTCAGAAGCAGAGTTGAACTTCATATGGTCCGTGTGTGTAGGAAACACAGTTCTTTTGTTCTGAGCACTCTCACGTCTCCCGCCTTATTCGAGACTCTAGAAAGCAAGAGCGTGCTTCTTGCTCTAAAGCAGAGTGTGTTTCATGGATGAGAAGTGTGCTGTGTGTTTCCCTTCAGAAACGGAGTTAAATGCCAGGCTCTGTGTCTTCCTACAAGCGAGACTTCGTTTCAGGTAAACGCAGTCACTTTTCAGCTCAAACGAAGCTATATTGTACACGAAGCTCACACGTTTCTCGCTCTTAACTGAAACGCATTGGATGTTCGAGGGCCTGTGGTTTGTATCAGTTTCAGAAGCAGAGTTGAACTAGATATGGTCCGTGTGTGTAGGAAACACAGTTCTTTTGTTCTGAGCACTCTCACGTCTCCCGCCTTATTCGAGACTCTAGAAAGCAAGAGCGTGCTTCTTGCTCTAAAGCAGAGTGTGTTTCATGGATGAGAAGTGTACTGTGTGTTTCCCTTCAGAAACGGAGTTAAATGCCAGGCTCTGTGTCTTCCTACAAGCGAGACTTCGTTTCAGGTAAACGCAGTCACTTTTCAGCTCAAACGAAGCTATATTGTACACGAAGCTCACACGTTTCTCGCTCTTAACTGAAACGCATTGGATGTTCGAGGGCCTGCGGTTTGTATCAGTTTCAGAAGCAGAGTTGAACTAGATATGGTCCGTGTGTGTAGGAAACACAGTTCTTTTGTTCTGAGCACTCTCACGTTTCCCGCCTTATTCGAGACTCTAGAAAGCAAGAGCGTGCTTCTTGCGCTAAAGCAGAGTGTGTTTCATGGATGAGAAGTGTGCTGTGTGTTTCCCTTCAGAAAAGGAGTTAAATGCCAGGCTCTGTGTCTTCCCACAAGCGAGACTTCGTTTCAGGTAAACGCAGTCACTTTTCAGCTCAAACGAAGCTATATTGTACACGAAGCTCACACGTTTCTCGCTCTTAACTGAAACGCATTGGATGTTCGAGGGCCTGTGGTTTGTATCAGTTTCAGAAGCAGAGTTGAACTAGATATGGTCCGTGTGTGTAGGAAACACAGTTCTTTAGTTCTGAGCACGCTCACGTTTCCCGCCTTATTCGAGACTCTAGAAAGCAAGAGCGTGCTTCTTGCTCTAAAGCAGAGTGTGTTTCATGGATGAGAAGTGTGCTGTGTGTTTCCTTTCAGAAACGGAGTTAAATGCCAGGCTCTGTGTCTTCCTACAAGCGAGACTTCGTTTCAGGTAAACGCAGTCACTTTTCAGCTCAAACAAAGCTATATTGTACACGAAGCTCACACGTTTCTCGCTCTTAACTGAAACGCATTGGATGTTCGAGGGCCTGCGGTTTGTATCAGTTTCAGAAGCAGAGTTGAACTAGATATGGTCCGTGTGTGTAGGAAACACAGTTCTTTTGTTCTGAGCACTCTCACGTTTCCCGCCTTATTAGAGATTCTAGAAAGCATGAGCGTGCTTCTTGCTCTTAAGCAGAGTGTGTTTCATGGATGAGAAGTGTGCTGTGTGTTTCCCTTCAGAAACGGAGTTAAATGCCAGGCTCTGTGTCTTCCTACAAGCGAGACTTCGTTTCAGGTAAACGCAGTCACTTTTCAGCTCAAACGAAGCTATATTGTACACGAAGCTCACACGTTTCTCGCTCTTAACTGAAACGCATTGGATGTTCGAGGGCCTGTGGTTTGTATCAGTTTCAGAAGCAGAGTTGAACTAGATATGGTCCGTGTGTGTAGGAAACACAGTTCTTTTGTTCTGAGCACTCTCACGTTTCCCGCCTTATTCGAGACTCTAGAAAGCAAGAGCGTGCTTCTTGCTCTAAAGCAGAGTGTGTTTCATGGATGAGAAGTGTGCTGTGTGTTTCCCTTCAGAAACGGAGTTAAATGCCAGGCTCTGTGTCTTCCTACAAGCGAGACTTCGTTTCAGGTAAACGCAGTCACTTTTCAGCTCAAACGAAGCTATATTGTACACGAAGCTCACACGTTTCTCGCGCTTAACTGAAACGCATTGGATGTTCGAGGGCCTGTGGTTTGTATCAGTTTCAGAAGCAGAGTTGAACTAGATATGGTCCGTGTGTGTAGGAAACACAGTTCTTTTGTTCTGAGCACTCTCACGTCTCCCGCCTTATTCGAGACTCTAGAAAGCAAGAGCGTGCTTCTTGCTCTAAAGCAGAGTGTGTTTCATGGATGAGAAGTGTACTGTGTGTTTCCCTTCAGAAACGGAGTTAAATGCCAGGCTCTGTGTCTTCCTACAAGCGAGACTTCGTTTCAGGTAAACGCAGTCACTTTTCAGCTCAAACGAAGCTATATTGTACACGAAGCTCACACGTTTCTCGCTCTTAACTGAAACGCATTGGATGTTCGAGGGCCTGCGGTTTGTATCAGTTTCAGAAGCAGAGTTGAACTAGATATGGTCCGTGTGTGTAGGAAACACAGTTCTTTTGTTCTGAGCACTCTCACGTTTCCCGCCTTATTCGAGACTCTAGAAAGCAAGAGCGTGCTTCTTGCGCTAAAGCAGAGTGTGTTTCATGGATGAGAAGTGTGCTGTGTGTTTCCCTTCAGAAACGGAGTTAAATGCCAGGCTCTGTGTCTTCCCACAAGCGAGACTTCGTTTCAGGTAAACGCAGTCACTTTTCAGCTCAAACGAAGCTATATTGTACACGAAGCTCACACGTTTCTCGCTCTTAACTGAAACGCATTGGATGTTCGAGGGCCTGTGGTTTGTATCAGTTTCAGAAGCAGAGTTGAACTAGATATGGTCCGTGTGTGTAGGAAACACAGTTCTTTGTTCTGAGCACGCTCACGTTTCCCGCCTTATTCGAGACTCTAGAAAGCAAGGGCGTGCTTCTTGCTGTAAAGCAGAGTGTGTTTCATGGATGAGAAGTGTGCTGTGTGTTTCCCTTCAGAAACGGAGTTAAATGCCAGGCTCTGTGTCTTCCTACAAGCGAGACTTCGTTTCAGGTAAACGCAGTCACTTTTCAGCTCAAACGAAGCTATATTGTACACGAAGCTCACACGTTTCTCGCTCTTAACTGAAACGCATTGGATGGTCGAGGGCCTGCGGTTTGTATCAGTTTCAGAAGCAGAGTTGAACTAGATATGGTCCGTGTGTGTAGGAAACACAGTTCTTTTGTTCTGAGCACTCTCACGTTTCCCGCCTTATTAGAGACTCTAGAAAGCAAGAGCGTGCTTCTTGCTCTAAAGCAGAGTGTGTTTCATGGATGAGAAGTGTGCTGTGTGTTTCCCTTCAGAAACGGAGTTAAATGCCAGGCTCTGTGTCTTCCTACAAGCGAGACTTCGTTTCAGGTAAACGCAGTCACTTTTCAGCTCAAACGAAGCTATATTGTACACGAAGCTCACACGTTTCTCGCTCTTAACTGAAACGCATTGGATGTTCGAGGGCCTGTGGTTTGTATCAGTTTCAGAAGCAGAGTTGAACTAGATATGGTCCGTGTGTGTAGGAAACACAGTTCTTTTGTTCTGAGCACGCTCACGTTTCCCGCCTTATTCGAGACTCTAGAAAGCAAGAGCGTGCTTCTTGCTCTAAAGCAGAGTGTGTTTCATGGATGAGAAGTGTGCTGTGTGTTTCCCTTCAGAAACGGAGTTAAATGCCAGGCTCTGTGTCTTCCCACAAGCGAGACTTCGTTTCAGGTAAACGCAGTCACTTTTCAGCTCAAACGAAGCTATATTGTACACGAAGCTCACACGTTTCTCGCTCTTAACTGAAACGCATTGGATGTTCGAGGGCCTGTGGTTTGTATCAGTTTCAGAATCAGAGTTGAACTAGATATGGTCCGTGTGTGTAGGAAACACAGTTCTTTTGTTCTGAGCACTCTCACGTTTCCCGCCTTATTCGAGACTCTAGAAAGCAAGAGCGTGCTTCTTGCTCTAAAGCAGAGTGTGTTTCATGGATGAGAAGTGTGCTGTGTGTTTCCCTTCAGAAACGGAGTTAAATGCCAGGCTCTGTGTCTTCCTACAAGCGAGACTTCGTTTCAGGTAAACGCAGTCACTTTTCAGCTCAAACGAAGCTATATTGTACACGAAGCTCACACGTTTCTCGCGCTTAACTGAAACGCATTGGATGTTCGAGGGCCTGTGGTTTGTATCAGTTTCAGAAGCAGAGTTGAACTAGATATGGTCCGTGTGTGTAGGAAACACAGTTCTTTTGTTCTGAGCACTCTCACGTTTCCCGCCTTATTAGAGACTCTAGAAAGCAAGAGCGTGCTTCTTGCTCTAAAGCAGAGTGTGTTTCATGGATGAGAAGTGTGCTGTGTGTTTCCCTTCAGAAACGGAGTTAAATGCCAGGCTCTGTGTCTTCCTACAAGCGAGACTTCGTTTCAGGTAAACGCAGTCACTTTTCAGCTCAAACGAAGCTATATTGTACACGAAGCTCACACGTTTCTCGCTCTTAACTGAAACGCATTGGATGTTCGAGGGCCTGTGGTTTGTATCAGTTTCAGAAGCAGAGTTGAACTAGATATGGTCCGTGTGTGTAGGAAACACAGTTCTTTTGTTCTGAGCACTCTCACGTTTCCCGCCTTATTCGAGACTCTAGAAAGCAAGAGCGTGCTTCTTGCTCTAAAGCAGAGTGTGTTTCATGGATGAGAAGTGTGCTGTGTGTTTCCCTTCAGAAACGGAGTTAAATGCCAGGCTCTGTGTCTTCCTACAAGCGAGACTTCGTTTCAGGTAAATGCAGTCACTTTTCAGCTCAAACGAAGCTATATTGTACACGAAGCTCACACGTTTCTCGCTCTTAACTGAAACGCATTGGATGTTCGAGGGCCTGTGGTTTGTATCAGTTTCAGAAGCAGAGTTGAACTAGATATGGTCCGTGTGTGTAGGAAACACAGTTCTTTTGTTCTGAGCACTCTCACGTTTCCCGCCTTATTCGAGACTCTAGAAAGCAAGAGCGTGCTTCTTGCTCTAAAGCAGAGTGTGTTTCATGGATGAGAAGTGTGCTGTGTGTTTCCCTTCAGAAACGGAGTTAAATGCCAGGCTCTGTGTCTTCCCACAAGCGAGACTTCGTTTCAGGTAAACGCAGTCACTTTTCAGCTCAAACGAAGCTATATTGTACACGAAGCTCACACGTTTCTCGCGCTTAACTGAAACACATTGGATGTGCGAGGGCCTGTGGTTTGTATCAGTTTCAGAAGCAGAGTTGAACTAGATATGGTCCGTGTGTGTAGGAAACACAGTTCTTTTGTTCTGAGCACTCTCACGTTTCCCGCCTTATTCGAGACTCTAGAAAGCAAGAGCGTGCTTCTTGCTCTAAAGCAGAGTGTGTTTCATGGATGAGAAGTGTGCTGTGTGTTTCCCTTCAGAAACGGAGTTAAATGCCAGGCTCTGTGTCTTCCTACAAGCGAGACTTCGTTTCAGGTAAACGCAGTCACTTTTCAGCTCAAACGAAGCTATATTGTACACGAAGCTCACACGTTTCTCGCTCTTAACTGAAACGCATTGGATGTTCGAGGGCCTGTGGTTTGTATCAGTTTCAGAAGCAGAGTTGAAATAGATATGGTCCGTGTGTGTAGGAAACACAGTTCTTTTGTTCTGAGCACTCTCACGTTTCCCGCCTTATTCGAGACTCTAGAAAGCAAGAGCGTGCTTCTTGCTCTAAAGCAGAGTGTGTTTCATGGATGAGAAGTGTGCTGTGTGTTTCCCTTCAGAAACGGAGTTAAATGCCAGGCTCTGTGTCTTCCCACAAGCGAGACTTCGTTTCAGGTAAACGCAGTCACTTTTCAGCTCAAACGAAGCTATATTGTACACGAAGCTCACACGTTTCTCGCGCTTAACTGAAACGCATTGGATGTTCGAGGGCCTGTGGTTTGTATCAGTTTCAGAAGCAGAGTTGAACTAGATATGGTCCGTGTGTGTAGGAAACACAGTTCTTTTGTTCTGAGCACTCTCACGTTTCCCGCCTTATTCGAGACTCTAGAAAGCAAGAGCGTGCTTCTTGCTCTAAAGCAGAGTGTGTTTCATGGATGAGAAGTGTGCTGTGTGTTTCCCTTCAGAAACGGAGTTAAATGCCAGGCTCTGTGTCTTCCTACAAGCGAGACTTCGTTTCAGGTAAACGCAGTCACTTTTCAGCTCAAACGAAGCTATATTGTACACGAAGCTCACACGATTCTCGCTCTTAACTGAAACGCATTGGATGTTCGAGGGCCTGTGGTTTGTATCAGTTTCAGAAGCAGAGTTGAACTAGATATGGTCCGTGTGTGTAGGAAACACAGTTCTTTTGTTCTGAGCACTCTCACGTTTCCCGCCTTATTCGAGACTCTAGAAAGCAAGAGCGTGCTTCTTGCTCTAAAGCAGAGTGTGTTTCATGGATGAGAAGTGTGCTGTGTGTTTCCCTTCAGAAACGGAGTTAAATGCCAGGCTCTGTGTCTTCCTACAAGCGAGACTTCGTTTCAGGTAAACGCAGTCACTTTTCAGCTCAAACGAAGCTATATTGTACACGAAGCTCACACGTTTCTCGCTCTTAACTGAAACGCATTGGATGTTCGAGGGCCTGTGGTTTGTATCAGTTTCAGAAGCAGAGTTGAACTAGATATGGTCCGTGTGTGTAGGAAACACAGTTCTTTTGTTCTGAGCACTCTCACGTTTCCCGCCTTATTAGAGACTCTAGAAAGCAAGAGCGTGCTTCTTGCTCTAAAGCAGAGTGTGTTTCATGGATGAGAAGTGTGCTGTGTGTTTCCCTTCAGAAACGGAGTTAAATGCCAGGCTCTGTGTCTTCCTACAAGCGAGACTTCATTTCAGGTAAACGCAGTCACTTTTCAGCTCAAATGAAGCTATATTGTACACGAAGCTCACACGTTTCTCGCTCTTAACTGAAACGCATTGGATGTTCGAGGGCCTGTGGTTTGTATCAGTTTCAGAAGCAGAGTTGAACTAGATATGGTCCGTGTGTGTAGGAAACACAGTTCTTTTGTTCTGAGCACTCTTACGTTTCCCGCCTTATTCGAGACTCTAGAAAGCAAGAGCGTGCTTCTTGCTCTAAAGCAGAGTGTGTTTCATGGATGAGAAGTGTGCTGTGTGTTTCCCTTCAGAAACGGAGTTAAATGCCAGGCTCTGTGTCTTCCTACAAGCGAGACTTCGTTTCAGGTAAACACAGTCACTTTTCAGCTCAAACGAAGCTATATTGTACACGAAGCTCACACGTTTCTCGCTCTTAACTGAAACGCATTGGATGTTCGAGGGCCTGTGGTTTGTATCAGTTTCAGAAGCAGAGTTGAACTAGATATGGTCCGTGTGTGTAGGAAACACAGTTCTTTTGTTCTGAGCACTCTCACGTCTCCCGCCTTATTCGAGACTCTAGAAAGCAAGAGCGTGCTTCTTGCTCTAAAGCAGAGTGTGTTTCATGGATGAGAAGTGTACTGTGTGTTTCCCTTCAGAAACGGAGTTAAATGCCAGGCTCTGTGTCTTCCTACAAGCGAGACTTCGTTTCAGGTAAACGCAGTCACTTTTCAGCTCAAACGAAGCTATATTGTACACGAAGCTCACACGTTTCTCGCTCTTAACTGAAACGCATTGGATGTTCGAGGGCCTGCGGTTTGTATCAGTTTCAGAAGCAGAGTTGAACTAGATATGGTCCGTGTGTGTAGGAAACACAGTTCTTTTGTTCTGAGCACTCTCACGTTTCCCGCCTTATTCGAGACTCTAGAAAGCAAGAGCGTGCTTCTTGCGCTAAAGCAGAGTGTGTTTCATGGATGAGAAGTGTGCTGTGTGTTTCCCTTCAGAAACGGAGTTAAATGCCAGGCTCTGTGTCTTCCCACAAGCGAGACTTCGTTTCAGGTAAACGCAGTCACTTTTCAGCTCAAACGAAGCTATATTGTACACGAAGCTCACACGTTTCTCGCTCTTAACTGAAACGCATTGGATGTTCGAGGGCCTGTGGTTTGTATCAGTTTCAGAAGCAGAGTTGAACTAGATATGGTCCGTGTGTGTAGGAAACACAGTTCTTTTGTTCTGAGCACGCTCACGTTTCCCGCCTTATTCGAGACTCTAGAAAGCAAGAGCGTGCTTCTTGCTCTAAAGCAGAGTGTGTTTCATGGATGAGAAGTGTGCTGTGTGTTTCCCTTCAGAAACGGAGTTAAATGCCAGGCTCTGTGTCTTCCTACAAGCGAGACATCGTTTCAGGTAAACGCAGTCACTTTTCAGCTCAAACGAAGCTATATTGTACACGAAGCTCACACGTTTCTCGCTCTTAACTGAAACGCATTGGATGTTCGAGGGCCTGCGGTTTGTATCAGTTTCAGAAGCAGAGTTGAACTAGATATGGTCCGTGTGTGTAGGAAACACAGTTCTTTTGTTCTGAGCACTCTCACGTTTCCCGCCTTATTAGAGACTCTAGAAAGCATGAGCGTGCTTCTTGCTCTAAAGCAGAGTGTGTTTCATGGATGAGAAGTGTGCTGTGTGTTTCCCTTCAGAAACGGAGTTAAATGCCAGGCTCTGTGTCTTCCTACAAGCGAGACTTCGTTTCAGGTAAACGCAGTCACTTTTCAGCTCAAACGAAGCTATATTGTACACGAAGCTCACACGTTTCTCGCTCTTAACTGAAACGCATTGGATGTTCGAGGGCCTGTGGTTTGTATCAGTTTCAGAAGCAGAGTTGAACTAGATATGGTCCGTGTGTGTAGGAAACACAGTTCTTTTGTTCTGAGCACTCTCATGTTTCCCGCCTTATTAGAGACTCTAGAAAGCAAGAGCGTGCTTCTTGCTCTAAAGCAGAGTGTGTTTCATGGATGAGAAGTGTGCTGTGTGTTTCCCTTCAGAAACGGAGTTAAATGCCAGGCTCTGTGTCTTCCTACAAGCGAGACTTCGTTTCAGGTAAACGCAGTCACTTTTCAGCTCAAACGAAGCTATATTGTACACGAAGCTCACACGTTTCTCGCTCTTAACTGAAACGCATTGGATGTTCGAGGGCCTGTGGTTTGTATCAGTTTCAGAAGCAGAGTTGAACTAGATATGGTCCGTGTGTGTAGGAAACACAGTTCTTTTGTTCTGAGCACTCTCACGTTTCCCGCTTTATTCGAGACTCTAGAAAGCAAGAGCGTGCTTCTTGCTCTAAAGCAGAGTGTGTTTCATGGATGAGAAGTGTGCTGTGTGTTTCCCTTCAGAAACGGAGTTAAATGCCAGGCTCTGTGTCTTCCTACAAGCGAGACTTCGTTTCAGGTAAACGCAGTCACTTTTCAGCTCAAACGAAGCTATATTGTACACGAAGCTCACACGTTTCTCACGCTTAACTGAAACGCATTGGATGTTCGAGGGCCTGTGGTTTGAATCAGTTTCAGAAGCAGAGTTGAACTAGATATGGTCCGTGTGTGTAGGAAACACAGTTCTTTTGTTCTGAGCACTCTCACGTCTCCCGCCTTATTCGAGACTCTAGAAAGCAAGAGCGTGCTTCTTGCTCTAAAGCAGAGTGTGTTTCATGGATGAGAAGTGTGCTGTGTGTTTCCCTTCAGAAACGGAGTTAAATGCCAGGCTCTGTGTCTTCCCACAAGCGAGACTTCGTTTCAGGTAAACGCAGTCACTTTTCAGCTCAAACGAAGCTATATTGTACACGAAGCTCACACGTTTCTCACTCTTAACTGAAACGCATTGGATGTTCGAGGGCCTGTGGTTTGTATCAGTTTCAGAAGCAGAGTTGAACTAGATATGGTCCGTGTGTGTAGGAAACACAGTTCTTTTGTTCTGAGCACGCTCACGTTTCCCGCCTTATTCGAGACTCTAGAAAGCAAGAGCGTGCTTCTTGCTCTAAAGCAGAGTGTGTTTCATGGATGAGAATTGTGCTGTGTGTTTCCCTTCAGAAACGGAGTTAAATGCCAGGCTCTGTGTCTTCCCACAAGCGAGACTTCGTTTCAGGTAAATGCAGTCACTTTTCAGCTCAAACGAAGCTATATTGTACACGAAGCTCACACGTTTCTCGCTCTTAACTGAAACGCATTGGATGTTCGAGGGCCTGTGGTTTGTATCAGTTTCAGAAGCAGAGTTGAACTAGATATGGTCCGTGTGTGTAGGAAACACAGTTCTTTTGTTCTGAGCACTCTCACGTTTCCCGCCTTATTAGAGACTCTAGAAAGCAAGAGCGTGCTTCTTGCTCTAAAGCAGAGTGTGTTTCATGGATGAGAAGTGTGCTGTGTGTTTCCCTTCAGAAACGGAGTTAAATGCCAGGCTCTGTGTCTTCCTACAAGCGAGACTTCGTTTCAGGTAAACGCAGTCACTTTTCAGCTCAAACGAAGCTATATTGTACACGAAGCTCACACGTTTCTCGCTCTTAACTGAAACGCATTGGATGTTCGAGGGCCTGTGGTTTGTATCAGTTTCAGAAGCAGAGTTGAACTAGATATGGTCCGTGTGTGTAGGAAACACAGTTCTTTTGTTCTGAGCACTCTCACGTTTCCCGCCTTATTCGAGACTCTAGAAAGCAAGAGCGTGCTTCTTGCTCTAAAGCAGAGTGTGTGTCAGGGATGAGAAGTGTGCTGTGTGTTTCCCTTCAGAAACGGAGTTAAATGCCAGGCTCTGTGTCTTCCTACAAGCGAGACTTCGTTTCAGGTAAACGCAGTCACTTTTCAGCTCAAACGAAGCTATATTGTACACGAAGCTCACACGTTTCTCGCGCTTAACTGAAACGCATTGGATGTTCGAGGGCCTGTGGTTTGTATCAGTTTCAGAAGCAGAGTTGAACTAGATATGGTCCGTGTGTGTAGGAAACACAGTTCTTTTGTTCTGAGCACTCTCACGTTTCCCGCCTTATTCGAGACTCTAGAAAGCAAGAGCGTGCTTCTTGCTCTAAAGCAGAGTGTGTTTCATGGATGAGAAGTGTACTGTGTGTTTCCCTTCAGAAACGGAGTTAAATGCCAGGCTCTGTGTCTTCCTACAAGCGAGACTTCGTTTCAGGTAAACGCAGTCACTTTTCAGCTCAAACGAAGCTATATTGTACACGAAGCTCACACGTTTCTCGCTCTTAACTGAAACGCATTGGATGTTCGAGGGCCTGTGGTTTGTATCAGTTTCAGAAGCAGAGTTGAACTAGATATGGTCCGTGTGTGTAGGAAACACAGTTCTTTTGTTCTGAGCACGCTCACGTTTCCCGCCTTATTCGAGACTCTAGAAAGCAAGAGCGTGCTTCTTGCTCTAAAGCAGAGTGTGTTTCATGGATGAGAATTGTGCTGTGTGTTTCCCTTCAGAAACGGAGTTAAATGCCAGGCTCTGTGTCTTCCCACAAGCGAGACTTCGTTTCAGGTAAACGCAGTCACTTTTCAGCTCAAACGAAGCTATATTGTACACGAAGCTCACACGTTTCTCGCTCTTAACTGAAACGCATTGGATGTTCGAGGGCCTGTGGTTTGTATCAGTTTCAGAAGCAGAGTTGAACTAGATATGGTCCGTGTGTGTAGGAAACACAGTTCTTTTGTTCTGAGCACGCTCACGTTTCCCGCCTTATTCGAGACTCTAGAAAGCAAGAGCGTGCTTCTTGCTCTAAAGCAGAGTGTGTTTCATGGATGAGAAGTGTGCTGTGTGTTTCCCTTCAGAAACGGAGTTAAATGCCAGGCTCTGTGTCTTCCTACAAGCGAGACTTCGTTTCAGGTAAACGCAGTCACTTTTCAGCTCAAACGAAGCTATATTGTACACGAAGCTCACACGTTTCTCGCTCTTAACTGAAACGCATTGGATGTTCGAGGGCCTGCGGTTTGTATCAGTTTCAGAAGCAGAGTTGAACTAGATATGGTCCGTGTGTGTAGGAAACACAGTTCTTTTGTTCTGAGCACTCTCACGTTTCCCGCCTTATTAGAGACTCTAGAAAGCAAGAGCGTGCTTCTTGCTCTAAAGCAGAGTGTGTTTCATGGATGAGAAGTGTGCTGTGTGTTTCCCTTCAGAAACGGAGTTAAATGCCAGGCTCTGTGTCTTCCTACAAGCGAGACTTCGTTTCAGGTAAACGCAGTCACTTTTCAGCTCAAACGAAGCTATATTGTACACGAAGCTCACACGTTTCTCGCTCTTAACTGAAACGCATTGGATGTTCGAGGGCCTGTGGTTTGTATCAGTTTCAGAAGCAGAGTTGAACTAGATATGGTCCGTGTGTGTAGGAAACACAGTTCTTTTGTTCTGAGCACGCTCACGTTTCCCGCCTTATTCGAGACTCTAGAAAGCAAGAGCGTGCTTCTTGCTCTAAAGCAGAGTGTGTTTCATGGATGAGAATTGTGCTGTGTGTTTCCCTTCAAAAACGGAGTTAAATGCCAGGCTCTGTGTCTTCCTACAAGCGAGACTTCGTTTCAGGTAAACGCAGTCACTTTTCAGCTCAAACGAAGCTATATTGTACACGAAGCTCACACGTTTCTCGCTCTTAACTGAAACGCATTGGATGTTCGAGGGCCTGCGGTTTGTATCAGTTTCAGAAGCAGAGTTGAACTAGATATGGTCCGTGTGTGTAGGAAACACAGTTCTTTTGTTCTGAGCACTCTCACGTTTCCCGCCTTATTAGAGACTCTAGAAAGCAAGAGCGTGCTTCTTGCTCTAAAGCAGAGTGTGTTTCATGGATGAGAAGTGTGCTGTGTGTTTCCCTTCAGAAACGGAGTTAAATGCCAGGCTCTGTGTCTTCCTACAAGCGAGACTTCGTTTCAGGTAAACGCAGTCACTTTTCAGCTCAAACGAAGCTATATTGTACACGAAGCTCACACGTTTCTCGCTCTTAACTGAAACGCATTGGATGTTCGAGGGCCTGTGGTTTCTATCAGTTTCAGAAGCAGAGTTGAACTAGATATGGTCCGTGTGTGTAGGAAACACAGTTCTTTTGTTCTGAGCACGCTCACGTTTCCCGCCTTATTCGAGACTCTAGAAAGCAAGAGCGTGCTTCTTGCTCTAAAGCAGAGTGTGTTTCATGGATGAGAATTGTGCTGTGTGTTTCCCTTCAGAAACGGAGTTAAATGCCAGGCTCTGTGTCTTCCCACAAGCGAGACTTCGTTTCAGGTAAACGCAGTCACTTTTCAGCTCAAACGAAGCTATATTGTACACGAAGCTCACACGTTTCTCGCTCTTAACTGAAACGCATTGGATGTTCGAGGGCCTGTGGTTTGTATCAGTTTCAGAAGCAGAGTTGAACTAGATATGGTCCGTGTGTGTAGGAAACACAGTTCTTTTGTTCTGAGCACTCTCACGTTTCCCGCCTTATTAGAGACTCTAGAAAGCAAGAGCGTGCTTCTTGCTCTAAAGCAGAGTGTGTTTCATGGATGAGAAGTGTGCTGTGTGTTTCCCTTCAGAAACGGAGTTAAATGCCAGGCTCTGTGTCTTCCTACAAGCGAGACTTCGTTTCAGGTAAACGCAGTCACTTTTCAGCTCAAACGAAGCTATATTGTACACGAAGCTCACACGTTTCTCGCTCTTAACTGAAACGCATTGGATGTTCGAGGGCCTGTGGTTTGTATCAGTTTCAGAAGCAGAGTTGAACTAGATATGGTCCGTGTGTGTAGGAAACACAGTTCTTTTGTTCTGAGCACTCTCACGTTTCCCGCCTTATTAGAGACTCTAGAAAGCAAGAGCGTGCTTCTTGCTCTAAAGCAGAGTGTGTTTCATGGATGAGAAGTGTGCTGTGTGTTTCCCTTCAGAAACGGAGTTAAATGCCAGGCTCTGTGTCTTCCTACAAGCGAGACTTCGTTTCAGGTAAACGCAGTCACTTTTCAGCTCAAACGAAGCTATATTGTACACGAATCTCACACGTTTCTCGCGCTTAACTGAAACGCATTGGATGTTCGAGGGCCTGTGGTTTGTATCAGTTTCAGAAGCAGAGTTGAACTAGATATGGTCCGTGTGTGTAGGAAACACAGTTCTTTTGTTCTGAGCACTCTCACGTTTCCCGCCTTATTAGAGACTCTAGAAAGCAAGAGCGTGCTTCTTGCTCTAAAGCAGAGTGTGTTTCATGGATGAGAAGTGTGCTGTGTGTTTCCCTTCAGAAACGGAGTTAAATGCCAGGCTCTGTGTCTTCCTACAAGCGAGACTTCGTTTCAGGTAAACGCAGTCACTTTTCAGCTCAAACGAAGCTATATTGTACACGAAGCTCACACGTTTCTCGCGCTTAACTGAAACGCATTGGATGTTCGAGGGCCTGTGGTTTGTATCAGTTTCAGAAGCAGAGTTGAACTAGATATGGTCCGTGTGTGTAGGAAACACAGTTCTTTTGTTCTGAGCACTCTCACGTCTCCCGCCTTATTCGAGACTCTAGAAAGCAAGAGCGTGCTTCTTGCTCTAAAGCAGAGTGTGTTTCATGGATGAGAAGTGTACTGTGTGTTTCCCTTCAGAAACGGAGTTAAATGCCAGGCTCTGTGTCTTCCTACAAGCGAGACTTCGTTTCAGGTAAACGCAGTCACTTTTCAGCTCAAACGAAGCTATATTGTACACGAAGCTCACACGTTTCTCGCGCTTAACTGAAACGCATTGGATGTTCGAGGGCCTGTGGTTTGTATCAGTTTCAGAAGCAGAGTTGAACTAGATATGGTCCGTGTGTGTAGGAAACACAGTTCTTTTGTTCTGAGCACTCTCACGTTTCCCGCCTTATTAGAGACTCTAGAAAGCAAGAGCGTGCTTCTTGCTCTAAAGCAGAGTGTGTTTCATGGATGAGAAGTGTGCTGTGTGTTTCCCTTCAGAAACGGAGTTAAATGCCAGGCTCTGTGTCTTCCTACAAGCGAGACTTCGTTTCAGGTAAACGCAGTCACTTTTCAGCTCAAACGAAGCTATATTGTACACGAATCTCACACGTTTCTCGCGCTTAACTGAAACGCATTGGATGTTCGAGGGCCTGTGGTTTGTATCAGTTTCAGAAGCAGAGTTGAACTAGATATGGTCCGTGTGTGTAGGAAACACAGTTCTTTTGTTCTGAGCACTCTCACGTTTCCCGCCTTATTAGAGACTCTAGAAAGCAAGAGCGTGCTTCTTGCTCTAAAGCAGAGTGTGTTTCATGGATGAGAAGTGTGCTGTGTGTTTCCCTTCAGAAACGGAGTTAAATGCCAGGCTCTGTGTCTTCCTACAAGCGAGACTTCGTTTCAGGTAAACGCAGTCACTTTTCAGCTCAAACGAAGCTATATTGTACACGAAGCTCACACGTTTCTCGCGCTTAACTGAAACGCATTGGATGTTCGAGGGCCTGTGGTTTGTATCAGTTTCAGAAGCAGAGTTGAACTAGATATGGTCCGTGTGTGTAGGAAACACAGTTCTTTTGTTCTGAGCACTCTCACGTTTCCCGCCTTATTAGAGACTCTAGAAAGCAAGAGCGTGCTTCTTGCTCTAAAGCAGAGTGTGTTTCATGGATGAGAAGTGTGCTGTGTGTTTCCCTTCAGAAACGGAGTTAAATGCCAGGCTCTGTGTCTTCCTACAAGCGAGACTTCGTTTCAGGTAAACGCAGTCACTTTTCAGCTCAAACGAAGCTATATTGTACACGAAGCTCACACGTTTCTCGCGCTTAACTGAAACGCATTGGATGTTCGAGGGCCTGTGGTTTGTATCAGTTTCAGAAGCAGAGTTGAACTAGATATGGTCCGTGTGTGTAGGAAACACAGTTCTTTTGTTCTGAGCACTCTCACGTCTCCCGCCTTATTCGAGACTCTAGAAAGCAAGAGCGTGCTTCTTGCTCTAAAGCAGAGTGTGTTTCATGGATGAGAAGTGTGCTGTGTGTTTCCCTTCAGAAACGGAGTTAAATGCCAGGCTCTGTGTCTTCCTACAAGCGAGACTTCGTTTCAGGTAAACGCAGTCACTTTTCAGCTCAAACGAAGCTATATTGTACACGAAGCTCACACGTTTCTCGCTCTTAACTGAAACGCATTGGATGTTCGAGGGCCTGCGGTTTGTATCAGTTTCAGAAGCAGAGTTGAACTAGATATGGTCCGTGTGTGTAGGAAACACAGTTCTTTTGTTCTGAGCACTCTCACGTTTCCCGCCTTATTCGAGACTCTAGAAAGCAAGAGCGTGCTTCTTGCTCTAAAGCAGAGTGTGTTTCATGGATGAGAAGTGTGCTGTGTGTTTCCCTTCAGAAACGGAGTTAAATGCCAGGCTCTGTGTCTTCCCACAAGCGAGACTTCGTTTCAGGTAAACGCAGTCACTTTTCAGCTCAAACGAAGCTATATTGTACACGAAGCTCACACGTTTCTCGCTCTTAACTGAAACGCATTGGATGTTCGAGGGCCTGTGGTTTGTATCAGTTTCAGAAGCAGAGTTGAACTAGATATGGTCCGTGTGTGTAGGAAACACAGTTCTTTGTTCTGAGCACGCTCACGTTTCCCGCCTTATTCGAGACTGTAGAAAGCAAGAGCGTGCTTCTTGCTCTAAAGCAGAGTGTGTTTCATGGATGAGAATTGTGCTGTGTGTTTCCCTTCAGAAACGGAGTTAAATGCCAGGCTCTGTGTCTTCCCACAAGCGAGACTTCGTTTCAGGTAAACGCAGTCACTTTTCAGCTCAAACAAAGCTATATTGTACACGAAGCTCACACGTTTCTCGCTCTTAACTGAAACACATTGGATGTTCGAGGGCCTGTGGTTTGTATCAGTTTCAGAAGCAGAGTTGAACTAGATATGGTCCGTGTGTGTAGGAAACACAGTTCTTTTGTTCTGAGCACGCTCACGTTTCCCGCCTTATTCGAGACTCTAGAAAGCAAGAGCGTGCTTCTTGCTCTAAAGCAGAGTGTGTTTCATGGATGAGAAGTGTGCTGTGTGTTTCCCTTCAGAAACGGAGTTAAATGCCAGGCTCTGTGTCTTCCTACAAGCGAGACTTCGTTTCAGGTAAACGCAGTCACTTTTCAGCTCAAACGAAGCTATATTGTACACGAAGCTCACACGTTTCTCGTTCTTAACTGAAACGCATTGGATGGTCGAGGGCCTGCGGTTTGTATCAGTTTCAGAAGCAGAGTTGAACTAGATATGGTCCGTGTGTGTAGGAAACACAGTTCTTTTGTTCTGAGCACGCTCACGTTTCCCGCCTTATTAGAGACTCTAGAAAGCAAGAGCGTGCTTCTTGCTCTAAAGCAGAGTGTGTTTCATGGATGAGAAGTGTGCTGTGTGTTTCCCTTCAGAAACGGAGTTAAATGCCAGGCTCTGTGTCTTCCTACAAGCGAGACTTCGTTTCAGGTAAACGCAGTCACTTTTCAGCTCAAACGAAGCTATATTGTACACGAAGCTCACACGTTTCTCGCTCTTAACTGAAACGCATTGGATGTTCGAAGGCCTGTGGTTTGTATCAGTTTCAGAAGCAGAGTTGAACTAGATATGGTCCGTGTGTGTAGGAAACACAGTTCTTTTGTTCTGAGCACGCTCACGTTTCCCGCCTTATTCGAGACTCTAGAAAGCAAGAGCGTGCTTCTTGCTCTAAAGCAGAGTGTGTTTCATGGATGAGAAGTGTGCTGTGTGTTTCCCTTCAGAAACGGAGTTAAATGCCAGGCTCTGTGTCTTCCCACAAGCGAGACTTCGTTTCAGGTAAACGCAGTCACTTTTCAGCTCAAACGAAGCTATATTGTACACGAAGCTCACACGTTTCTCGCTCTTAACTGAAACGCATTGGATGTTCGAGGGCCTGTGGTTTGTATCAGTTTCAGAATCAGAGTTGAACTAGATATGGTCCGTGTGTGTAGGAAACACAGTTCTTTTGTTCTGAGCACTCTCACGTTTCCCGCCTTATTCGAGACTCTAGAAAGCAAGAGCGTGCTTCTTGCTCTAAAGCAGAGTGTGTTTCATGGATGAGAAGTGTGCTGTGTGTTTCCCTTCAGAAACGGAGTTAAATGCCAGGCTCTGTGTCTTCCTACAAGCGAGACTTCGTTTCAGGTAAACGCAGTCACTTTTCAGCTCAAACGAAGCTATATTGTACACGAAGCTCACACGTTTCTCGCGCTTAACTGAAACGCATTGGATGTTCGAGGGCCTGTGGTTTGTATCAGTTTCAGAAGCAGAGTTGAACTAGATATGGTCCGTGTGTGTAGGAAACACAGTTCTTTTGTTCTGAGCACTCTCACGTCTCCCGCCTTATTCGAGACTCTAGAAAGCAAGAGCGTGCTTCTTGCTCTAAAGCAGAGTGTGTTTCATGGATGAGAAGTGTACTGTGTGTTTCCCTTCAGAAACGGAGTTAAATGCCAGGCTCTGTGTCTTCCTACAAGCGAGACTTCGTTTCAGGTAAACGCAGTCACTTTTCAGCTCAAACGAAGCTATATTGTACACGAAGCTCACACGTTTCTCGCTCTTAACTGAAACGCATTGGATGTTCGAGGGCCTGCGGTTTGTATCAGTTTCAGAAGCAGAGTTGAACTAGATATGGTCCGTGTGTGTAGGAAACACAGTTCTTTTGTTCTGAGCACTCTCACGTTTCCCGCCTTATTCGAGACTCTAGAAAGCAAGAGCGTGCTTCTTGCGCTAAAGCAGAGTGTGTTTCATGGATGAGAAGTGTGCTGTGTGTTTCCCTTCAGAAACGGAGTTAAATGCCAGGCTCTGTGTCTTCCCACAAGCGAGACTTCGTTTCAGGTAAACGCAGTCACTTTTCAGCTCAAACAAAGCTATATTGTACACGAAGCTCACACGTTTCTCGCTCTTAACTGAAACGCATTGGATGTTCGAGTGCCTGTGGTTTGTATCAGTTTCAGAAGCAGAGTTGAACTAGATATGGTCCGTGTGTGTAGGAAACACAGTTCTTTTGTTCTGAGCACGCTCACGTTTCCCGCCTTATTCGAGACTCTAGAAAGCAAGAGCGTGCTTCTTGCTCTAAAGCAGAGTGTGTTTCATGGATGAGAAGTGTGCTGTGTGTTTCCCTTCAGAAACGGAGTTAAATGCCAGGCTCTGTGTCTTCCTACAAGCGAGATTTCGTTTCAGGTAAACGCAGTCACTTTTCAGCTCAAACGAAGCTATATTGTACACGAAGCTCACACGTTTCTCGCTCTTAACTGAAACGCATTGGATGGTCGAGGGCCTGCGGTTTGTATCAGTTTCAGAAGCAGAGTTGAACTAGATATGGTCCGTGTGTGTAGGAAACACAGTTCTTTTGTTCTGAGCACTCTCACGTTTCCCGCCTTATTAGAGACTCTAGAAAGCAAGAGCGTGCTTCTTGCTCTAAAGCAGAGTGTGTTTCATGGATGAGAAGTGTGCTGTGTGTTTCCCTTCAGAAACAGAGTTAAATGCCAGGCTCTGTGTCTTCCTACAAGCGAGACTTCGTTTCAGGTAAACGCAGTCACTTTTCAGCTCAAACGAAGCTATATTGTACACGAAGCTCACACGTTTCTCGCTCTTAACTGAAACGCATTGGATGTTCGAGGGCCTGTGGTTTGTATCAGTTTCAGAAGCAGAGTTGAACTAGATATGGTCCGTGTGTGTAGGAAACACAGTTCTTTTGTTCTGAGCACGCTCACGTTTCCCGCCTTATTCGAGACTCTAGAAAGCAAGAGCGTGCTTCTTGCTCTAAAGCAGAGTGTGTTTCATGGATGAGAAGTGTGCTGTGTGTTTCCCTTCAGAAACGGAGTTAAATGCCAGGCTCTGTGTCTTCCCACAAGCGAGACTTCGTTTCAGGTAAACGCAGTCACTTTTCAGCTCAAACGAAGCTATATTGTACACGAAGCTCACACGTTTCTCGCTCTTAACTGAAACGCATTGGATGTTCGAGGGCCTGTGGTTTGTATCAGTTTCAGAATCAGAGTTGAACTAGATATGGTCCGTGTGTGTAGGAAACACAGTTCTTTTGTTCTGAGCACTCTCACGTTTCCCGCCTTATTCGAGACTCTAGAAAGCAAGAGCGTGCTTCTTGCTCTAAAGCAGAGTGTGTTTCATGGATGAGAAGTGTGCTGTGTGTTTCCCTTCAGAAACGGAGTTAAATGCCAGGCTCTGTGTCTTCCTACAAGCGAGACTTCGTTTCAGGTAAACGCAGTCACTTTTCAGCTCAAACGAAGCTATATTGTACACGAAGCTCACACGTTTCTCGCGCTTAACTGAAACGCATTGGATGTTCGAGGGCCTGTGGTTTGTATCAGTTTCAGAAGCAGAGTTGAACTAGATATGGTCCGTGTGTGTAGGAAACACAGTTCTTTTGTTCTGAGCACTCTCACGTTTCCCGCCTTATTAGAGACTCTAGAAAGCAAGAGCGTGCTTCTTGCTCTAAAGCAGAGTGTGTTTCATGGATGAGAAGTGTGCTGTGTGTTTCCCTTCAGAAACGGAGTTAAATGCCAGGCTCTGTGTCTTCCTACAAGCGAGACTTCGTTTCAGGTAAACGCAGTCACTTTTCAGCTCAAACGAAGCTATATTGTACACGAAGCTCACACGTTTCTCGCTCTTAACTGAAACGCATTGGATGTTCGAGGGCCTGTGGTTTGTATCAGTTTCAGAAGCAGAGTTGAACTAGATATGGTCCGTGTGTGTAGGAAACACAGTTCTTTTGTTCTGAGCACTCTCACGTTTCCCGCCTTATTCGAGACTCTAGAAAGCAAGAGCGTGCTTCTTGCTCTAAAGCAGAGTGTGTTTCATGGATGAGAAGTGTGCTGTGTGTTTCCCTTCAGAAACGGAGTTAAATGCCAGGCTCTGTGTCTTCCTACAAGCGAGACTTCGTTTCAGGTAAATGCAGTCACTTTTCAGCTCAAACGAAGCTATATTGTACACGAAGCTCACACGTTTCTCGCTCTTAACTGAAACGCATTGGATGTTCGAGGGCCTGTGGTTTGTATCAGTTTCAGAAGCAGAGTTGAACTAGATATGGTCCGTGTGTGTAGGAAACACAGTTCTTTTGTTCTGAGCACTCTCACGTTTCCCGCCTTATTCGAGACTCTAGAAAGCAAGAGCGTGCTTCTTGCTCTAAAGCAGAGTGTGTTTCATGGATGAGAAGTGTGCTGTGTGTTTCCCTTCAGAAACGGAGTTAAATGCCAGGCTCTGTGTCTTCCCACAAGCGAGACTTCGTTTCAGGTAAACGCAGTCACTTTTCAGCTCAAACGAAGCTATATTGTACACGAAGCTCACACGTTTCTCGCGCTTAACTGAAACGCATTGGATGTTCGAGGGCCTGTGGTTTGTATCAGTTTCAGAAGCAGAGTTGAACTAGATATGGTCCGTGTGTGTAGGAAACACAGTTCTTTTGTTCTGAGCACTCTCACGTTTCCCGCCTTATTCGAGACTCTAGAAAGCAAGAGCGTGCTTCTTGCTCTAAAGCAGAGTGTGTTTCATGGATGAGAAGTGTGCTGTGTGTTTCCCTTCAGAAACGGAGTTAAATGCCAGGCTCTGTGTCTTCCTACAAGCGAGACTTCGTTTCAGGTAAACGCAGTCACTTTTCAGCTCAAACGAAGCTATATTGTACACGAAGCTCACACGATTCTCGCTCTTAACTGAAACGCATTGGATGTTCGAGGGCCTGTGGTTTGTATCAGTTTCAGAAGCAGAGTTGAACTAGATATGGTCCGTGTGTGTAGGAAACACAGTTCTTTTGTTCTGAGCACTCTCACGTTTCCCGCCTTATTCGAGACTCTAGAAAGCAAGAGCGTGCTTCTTGCTCTAAAGCAGAGTGTGTTTCATGGATGAGAAGTGTGCTGTGTGTTTCCCTTCAGAAACGGAGTTAAATGCCAGGCTCTGTGTCTTCCCACAAGCGAGACTTCGTTTCAGGTAAACGCAGTCACTTTTCAGCTCAAACGAAGCTATATTGTACACGAAGCTCACACGTTTCTCGCGCTTAACTGAAACGCATTGGATGTTCGAGGGCCTGTGGTTTGTATCAGTTTCAGAAGCAGAGTTGAACTAGATATGGTCCGTGTGTGTAGGAAACACAGTTCTTTTGTTCTGAGCACTCTCACGTTTCCCGCCTTATTCGAGACTCTAGAAAGCAAGAGCGTGCTTCTTGCTCTAAAGCAGAGTGTGTTTCATGGATGAGAAGTGTGCTGTGTGTTTCCCTTCAGAAACGGAGTTAAATGCCAGGCTCTGTGTCTTCCTACAAGCGAGACTTCGTTTCAGGTAAACGCAGTCACTTTTCAGCTCAAACGAAGCTATATTGTACACGAAGCTCACACGATTCTCGCTCTTAACTGAAACGCATTGGATGTTCGAGGGCCTGTGGTTTGTATCAGTTTCAGAAGCAGAGTTGAACTAGATATGGTCCGTGTGTGTAGGAAACACAGTTCTTTTGTTCTGAGCACTCTCACGTTTCCCGCCTTATTCGAGACTCTAGAAAGCAAGAGCGTGCTTCTTGCTCTAAAGCAGAGTGTGTTTCATGGATGAGAAGTGTGCTGTGTGTTTCCCTTCAGAAACGGAGTTAAATGCCAGGCTCTGTGTCTTCCTACAAGCGAGATTTCGTTTCAGGTAAACGCAGTCACTTTTCAGCTCAAACGAAGCTATATTGTACACGAAGCTCACACGTTTCTCGCTCTTAACTGAAACGCATTGGATGGTCGAGGGCCTGCGGTTTGTATCAGTTTCAGAAGCAGAGTTGAACTAGATATGGTCCGTGTGTGTAGGAAACACAGTTCTTTTGTTCTGAGCACTCTCACGTTTCCCGCCTTATTAGAGACTCTAGAAAGCAAGAGCGTGCTTCTTGCTCTAAAGCAGAGTGTGTTTCATGGATGAGAAGTGTGCTGTGTGTTTCCCTTCAGAAACAGAGTTAAATGCCAGGCTCTGTGTCTTCCTACAAGCGAGACTTCGTTTCAGGTAAACGCAGTCACTTTTCAGCTCAAACGAAGCTATATTGTACACGAAGCTCACACGTTTCTCGCTCTTAACTGAAACGCATTGGATGTTCGAGGGCCTGTGGTTTGTATCAGTTTCAGAAGCAGAGTTGAACTAGATATGGTCCGTGTGTGTAGGAAACACAGTTCTTTTGTTCTGAGCACGCTCACGTTTCCCGCCTTATTCGAGACTCTAGAAAGCAAGAGCGTGCTTCTTGCTCTAAAGCAGAGTGTGTTTCATGGATGAGAAGTGTGCTGTGTGTTTCCCTTCAGAAACGGAGTTAAATGCCAGGCTCTGTGTCTTCCCACAAGCGAGACTTCGTTTCAGGTAAACGCAGTCACTTTTCAGCTCAAACGAAGCTATATTGTACACGAAGCTCACACGTTTCTCGCTCTTAACTGAAACGCATTGGATGTTCGAGGGCCTGTGGTTTGTATCAGTTTCAGAATCAGAGTTGAACTAGATATGGTCCGTGTGTGTAGGAAACACAGTTCTTTTGTTCTGAGCACTCTCACGTTTCCCGCCTTATTCGAGACTCTAGAAAGCAAGAGCGTGCTTCTTGCTCTAAAGCAGAGTGTGTTTCATGGATGAGAAGTGTGCTGTGTGTTTCCCTTCAGAAACGGAGTTAAATGCCAGGCTCTGTGTCTTCCTACAAGCGAGACTTCGTTTCAGGTAAACGCAGTCACTTTTCAGCTCAAACGAAGCTATATTGTACACGAAGCTCACACGTTTCTCGCGCTTAACTGAAACGCATTGGATGTTCGAGGGCCTGTGGTTTGTATCAGTTTCAGAAGCAGAGTTGAACTAGATATGGTCCGTGTGTGTAGGAAACACAGTTCTTTTGTTCTGAGCACTCTCACGTTTCCCGCCTTATTAGAGACTCTAGAAAGCAAGAGCGTGCTTCTTGCTCTAAAGCAGAGTGTGTTTCATGGATGAGAAGTGTGCTGTGTGTTTCCCTTCAGAAACGGAGTTAAATGCCAGGCTCTGTGTCTTCCTACAAGCGAGACTTCGTTTCAGGTAAACGCAGTCACTTTTCAGCTCAAACGAAGCTATATTGTACACGAAGCTCACACGTTTCTCGCTCTTAACTGAAACGCATTGGATGTTCGAGGGCCTGTGGTTTGTATCAGTTTCAGAAGCAGAGTTGAACTAGATATGGTCCGTGTGTGTAGGAAACACAGTTCTTTTGTTCTGAGCACTCTCACGTTTCCCGCCTTATTCGAGACTCTAGAAAGCAAGAGCGTGCTTCTTGCTCTAAAGCAGAGTGTGTTTCATGGATGAGAAGTGTGCTGTGTGTTTCCCTTCAGAAACGGAGTTAAATGCCAGGCTCTGTGTCTTCCTACAAGCGAGACTTCGTTTCAGGTAAATGCAGTCACTTTTCAGCTCAAACGAAGCTATATTGTACACGAAGCTCACACGTTTCTCGCTCTTAACTGAAACGCATTGGATGTTCGAGGGCCTGTGGTTTGTATCAGTTTCAGAAGCAGAGTTGAACTAGATATGGTCCGTGTGTGTAGGAAACACAGTTCTTTTGTTCTGAGCACTCTCACGTTTCCCGCCTTATTCGAGACTCTAGAAAGCAAGAGCGTGCTTCTTGCTCTAAAGCAGAGTGTGTTTCATGGATGAGAAGTGTGCTGTGTGTTTCCCTTCAGAAACGGAGTTAAATGCCAGGCTCTGTGTCTTCCCACAAGCGAGACTTCGTTTCAGGTAAACGCAGTCACTTTTCAGCTCAAACGAAGCTATATTGTACACGAAGCTCACACGTTTCTCGCGCTTAACTGAAACGCATTGGATGTTCGAGGGCCTGTGGTTTGTATCAGTTTCAGAAGCAGAGTTGAACTAGATATGGTCCGTGTGTGTAGGAAACACAGTTCTTTTGTTCTGAGCACTCTCACGTTTCCCGCCTTATTCGAGACTCTAGAAAGCAAGAGCGTGCTTCTTGCTCTAAAGCAGAGTGTGTTTCATGGATGAGAAGTGTGCTGTGTGTTTCCCTTCAGAAACGGAGTTAAATGCCAGGCTCTGTGTCTTCCTACAAGCGAGACTTCGTTTCAGGTAAACGCAGTCACTTTTCAGCTCAAACGAAGCTATATTGTACACGAAGCTCACACGATTCTCGCTCTTAACTGAAACGCATTGGATGTTCGAGGGCCTGTGGTTTGTATCAGTTTCAGAAGCAGAGTTGAACTCTATATGGTCCGTGTGTGTAGGAAACACAGTTCTTTTGTTCTGAGCACTCTCACGTTTCCCGCCTTATTCGAGACTCTAGAAAGCAAGAGCGTGCTTCTTGCTCTAAAGCAGAGTGTGTTTCATGGATGAGAAGTGTGCTGTGTGTTTCCCTTCAGAAACGGAGTTAAATGCCAGGCTCTGTGTCTTCCCACAAGCGAGACTTCGTTTCAGGTAAACGCAGTCACTTTTCAGCTCAAACGAAGCTATATTGTACACGAAGCTCACACGTTTCTCGCGCTTAACTGAAACGCATTGGATGTTCGAGGGCCTGTGGTTTGTATCAGTTTCAGAAGCAGAGTTGAACTAGATATGGTCCGTGTGTGTAGGAAACACAGTTCTTTTGTTCTGAGCACTCTCACGTTTCCCGCCTTATTCGAGACTCTAGAAAGCAAGAGCGTGCTTCTTGCTCTAAAGCAGAGTGTGTTTCATGGATGAGAAGTGTGCTGTGTGTTTCCCTTCAGAAACGGAGTTAAATGCCAGGCTCTGTGTCTTCCTACAAGCGAGACTTCGTTTCAGGTAAACGCAGTCACTTTTCAGCTCAAACGAAGCTATATTGTACACGAAGCTCACACGATTCTCGCTCTTAACTGAAACGCATTGGATGTTCGAGGGCCTGTGGTTTGTATCAGTTTCAGAAGCAGAGTTGAACTAGATATGGTCCGTGTGTGTAGGAAACACAGTTCTTTTGTTCTGAGCACTCTCACGTTTCCCGCCTTATTCGAGACTCTAGAAAGCAAGAGCGTGCTTCTTGCTCTAAAGCAGAGTGTGTTTCATGGATGAGAAGTGTGCTGTGTGTTTCCCTTCAGAAACGGAGTTAAATGCCAGGCTCTGTGTCTTCCTACAAGCGAGACTTCGTTTCAGGTAAACGCAGTCACTTTTCAGCTCAAACGAAGCTATATTGTACACGAAGCTCACACGTTTCTCGCTCTTAACTGAAACGCATTGGATGTTCGAGGGCCTGTGGTTTGTATCAGTTTCAGAAGCAGAGTTGAACTAGATATGGTCCGTGTGTGTAGGAAACACAGTTCTTTTGTTCTGAGCACTCTCACGTTTCCCGCCTTATTCGAGACTCTAGAAAGCAAGAGCGTGCTTCTTGCTCTAAAGCAGAGTGTGTTTCATGGATGAGAAGTGTGCTGTGTGTTTCCCTTCAGAAACGGAGTTAAATGCCAGGCTCTGTGTCTTCCTACAAGCGAGACTTCGTTTCAGGTAAACGCAGTCACTTTTCAGCTCAAACGAAGCTATATTGTACACGAAGCTCACACGTTTCTCGCTCTTAACTGAAACGCATTGGATGTTCGAGGGCCTGTGGTTTGTATCAGTTTCAGAAGCAGAGTTGAACTAGATATGGTCCGTGTGTGTAGGAAACACAGTTCTTTTGTTCTGAGCACTCTCACGTCTCCCGCCTTATTAGAGACTCTAGAAAGCAAGAGCGTGCTTCTTGCTCTAAAGCAGAGTGTGTTTCATGGATGAGAAGTGTACTGTGTGTTTTCCTTCAGAAACGGAGTTAAATGCCAGGCTCTGTGTCTTCCTACAAGCGAGACTTCGTTTCAGGTAAACGCAGTCACTTTTCAGCTCAAACGAAGCTATATTGTACACGAAGCTCACACGTTTCTCGCTCTTAACTGAAACGCATTGGATGTTCGAGGGCCTGCGGTTTGTATCAGTTTCAGAAGCAGAGTTGAACTAGATATGGTCCGTGTGTGTAGGAAACACAGTTCTTTTGTTCTGAGCACTCTCACGTTTCCCGCCTTATTAGAGACTCTAGAAAGCAAGAGCGTGCTTCTTGCTCTAAAGCAGAGTGTGTTTCTTGGATGAGAAGTGTGCTGTGTGTTTCCCTTCAGAAACGGAGTTAAATGCCAGGCTCTGTGTCTTCCTACAAGCGAGACTTCGTTTCAGGTAAACGCAGTCACTTTTCAGCTCAAACGAAGCTATATTGTACACGAAGCTCACACGTTTCTCGCTCTTAACTGAAACGCATTGGATGTTCGAGGGCCTGTGGTTTGTATCAGTTTCAGAAGCAGAGTTGAACTAGATATGGTCCGTGTGTGTAGGAAACACAGTTCTTTTGTTCTGAGCACTCTCACGTCTCCCGCCTTATTAGAGACTCTAGAAAGCAAGAGCGTGCTTCTTGCTCTAAAGCAGAGTGTGTTTCATGGATGAGAAGTGTACTGTGTGTTTCCCTTCAGAAACGGAGTTAAATGCCAGGCTCTGTGTCTTCCTACAAGCGAGACTTCGTTTCAGGTAAACGCAGTCACTTTTCAGCTCAAACGAAGCTATATTGTACACGAAGCTCACACGTTTCTCGCTCTTAACTGAAACGCATTGGATGTTCGAGGGCCTGCGGTTTGTATCAGTTTCAGAAGCAGAGTTGAACTAGATATGGTCCGTGTGTGTAGGAAACACAGTTCTTTTGTTCTGAGCACTCTCACGTTTCCCGCCTTATTCGAGACTCTAGAAAGCAAGAGCGTGCTTCTTGCGCTAAAGCAGAGTGTGTTTCATGGATGAGAAGTGTGCTGTGTGTTTCCCTTCAGAAACGGAGTTAAATGCCAGGCTCTGTGTCTTCCCACAAGCGAGACTTCGTTTCAGGTAAACGCAGTCACTTTTCAGCTCAAACGAAGCTATATTGTACACGAAGCTCACACGTTTCTCGCTCTTAACTGAAACGCATTGGATGTTCGAGGGCCTGTGGTTTGTATCAGTTTCAGAAGCAGAGTTGAACTAGATATGGTCCGTGTGTGTAGGAAACACAGTTCTTTTGTTCTGAGCACTCTCACGTTTCCCGCCTTATTCGAGACTCTAGAAAGCAAGAGCGTGCTTCTTGCTCTAAAGCAGAGTGTGTTTCATGGATGAGAAGTGTGCTGTGTGTTTCCCTTCAGAAACGGAGTTAAATGCCAGGCTCTGTGTCTTCCTACAAGCGAGACTTCGTTTCAGGTAAACGCAGTCACTTTTCAGCTCAAACGAAGCTATATTGTACACGAAGCTCACACGTTTCTCGCTCTTAACTGAAACGCATTGGATGTTCGAGGGCCTGCGGTTTGTATCAGTTTCAGAAGCAGAGTTGAACTAGATATGGTCCGTGTGTGTAGGAAACACAGTTCTTTTGTTCTGAGCACTCTCACGTTTCCCGCCTTATTCGAGACTCTAGAAAGCAAGAGCGTGCTTCTTGCTCTAAAGCAGAGTGTGTTTCATGGATGAGAAGTGTGCTGTGTGTTTCCCTTCAGAAACGGAGTTAAATGCCAGGCTCTGTGTCTTCCTACAAGCGAGACTTCGTTTCAGGTAAACGCAGTCACTTTTCAGCTCAAACGAAGCTATATTGTACACGAAGCTCACACGTTTCTCGCTCTTAACTGAAACGCATTGGATGTTCGAGGGCCTGTGGTTTGTATCAGTTTCAGAAGCAGAGTTGAACTAGATATGGTCCGTGTGTGTAGGAAACACAGTTCTTTTGTTCTGAGCACTCTCACGTTTCCCGCCTTATTCGAGACTCTAGAAAGCAAGAGCGTGCTTCTTGCTCTAAAGCAGAGTGTGTTTCATGGATGAGAAGTGTGCTGTGTGTTTCCCTTCAGAAACGGAGTTAAATGCCAGGCTCTGTGTCTTCCTACAAGCGAGACTTCGTTTCAGGTAAACGCAGTCACTTTTCAGCTCAAACGAAGCTATATTGTACACGAAGCTCACACGTTTCTCGCTCTTAACTGAAACGCATTGGATGTTCGAGGGCCTGTGGTTTGTATCAGTTTCAGAAGCAGAGTTGAACTAGATATGGTCCGTGTGTGTAGGAAACACAGTTCTTTTGTTCTGAGCACTCTCACGTCTCCCGCCTTATTAGAGACTCTAGAAAGCAAGAGCGTGCTTCTTGCTCTAAAGCAGAGTGTGTTTCATGGATGAGAAGTGTACTGTGTGTTTCCCTTCAGAAACGGAGTTAAATGCCAGGCTCTGTGTCTTCCTACAAGCGAGACTTCGTTTCAGGTAAACGCAGTCACTTTTCAGCTCAAACGAAGCTATATTGTACACGAAGCTCACACGTTTCTCGCTCTTAACTGAAACGCATTGGATGTTCGAGGGCCTGCGGTTTGTATCAGTTTCAGAAGCAGAGTTGAACTAGATATGGTCCGTGTGTGTAGGAAACACAGTTCTTTTGTTCTGAGCACTCTCACGTTTCCCGCCTTATTCGAGACTCTAGAAAGCAAGAGCGTGCTTCTTGCGCTAAAGCAGAGTGTGTTTCATGGATGAGAAGTGTGCTGTGTGTTTCCCTTCAGAAACGGAGTTAAATGCCAGGCTCTGTGTCTTCCCACAAGCGAGACTTCGTTTCAGGTAAACGCAGTCACTTTTCAGCTCAAACGAAGCTATATTGTACACGAAGCTCACACGTTTCTCGCTCTTAACTGAAACGCATTGGATGTTCGAGGGCCTGTGGTTTGTATCAGTTTCAGAAGCAGAGTTGAACTAGATATGGTCCGTGTGTGTAGGAAACACAGTTCTTTTGTTCTGAGCACTCTCACGTTTCCCGCCTTATTCGAGACTCTAGAAAGCAAGAGCGTGCTTCTTGCTCTAAAGCAGAGTGTGTTTCATGGATGAGAAGTGTGCTGTGTGTTTCCCTTCAGAAACGGAGTTAAATGCCAGGCTCTGTGTCTTCCTACAAGCGAGACTTCGTTTCAGGTAAACGCAGTCACTTTTCAGCTCAAACGAAGCTATATTGTACACGAAGCTCACACGTTTCTCGCTCTTAACTGAAACGCATTGGATGTTCGAGGGCCTGCGGTTTGTATCAGTTTCAGAAGCAGAGTTGAACTAGATATGGTCCGTGTGTGTAGGAAACACAGTTCTTTTGTTCTGAGCACTCTCACGTTTCCCGCCTTATTAGAGACTCTAGAAAGCATGAGCGTGCTTCTTGCTCTAAAGCAGAGTGTGTTTCATGGATGAGAAGTGTGCTGTGTGTTTCCCTTCAGAAACGGAGTTAAATGCCAGGCTCTGTGTCTTCCTACAAGCGAGACTTCGTTTCAGGTAAACGCAGTCACTTTTCAGCTCAAACGAAGCTATATTGTACACGAAGCTCACACGTTTCTCGCTCTTAACTGAAACGCATTGGATGTTCGAGGGCCTGTGGTTTGTATCAGTTTCAGAAGCAGAGTTGAACTAGATATGGTCCGTGTGTGTAGGAAACACAGTTCTTTTGTTCTGAGCACTCTCACGTTTCCCGCCTTATTAGAGACTCTAGAAAGCAAGAGCGTGCTTCTTGCTCTAAAGCAGAGTGTGTTTCATGGATGAGAAGTGTGCTGTGTGTTTCCCTTCAGAAACGGAGTTAAATGCCAGGCTCTGTGTCTTCCCACAAGCGAGACTTCGTTTCAGGTAAACGCAGTCACTTTTCAGCTCAAACGAAGCTATATTGTACACGAAGCTCACACGTTTCTCGCTCTTAACTGAAACGCATTGGATGTTCGAGGGCCTGTGGTTTATATCAGTTTCAGAAGCAGAGTTGAACTAGATATGGTCCGTGTGTGTAGGAAACACAGTTCTTTTGTTCTGAGCACGCTCACGTTTCCCGCCTTATTCGAGACTCTAGAAAGCAAGAGCGTGCTTCTTGCTCTAAAGCAGAGTGTGTTTCATGGATGAGAAGTGTGCTGTGTGTTTCCCTTCAGAAACGGAGTTAAATGCCAGGCTCTGTGTCTTCCCACATGCGAGACTTCGTTTCAGGTAAACGCAGTCACTTTTCAGCTCAAACGAAGCTATATTGTACACGAAGCTCACACGTTTCTCGCTCTTAACTGAAACGCATTGGATGTTCGAGGGCCTGTGGTTTGTATCAGTTTCAGAAGCAGAGTTGAACTAGATATGGTCCGTGTGTGTAGGAAACACAGTTCTTTTGTTCTGAGCACTCTCACGTTTCCCGCCTTATTCGAGACTCTAGAAAGCAAGAGCGTGCTTCTTGCTCTAAAGCAGAGTGTGTTTCATGGATGAGAAGTGTGCTGTGTGTTTCCCTTCAGAAACGGAGTTAAATGCCAGGCTCTGTGTCTTCCTACAAGCGAGACTTCGTTTCAGGTAAACGCAGTCACTTTTCAGCTCAAACGAAGCTATATTGTACACGAAGCTCACACGTTTCTCGCTCTTAACTGAAACGCATTGGATGTTCGAGGGCCTGCGGTTTGTATCAGTTTCAGAAGCAGAGTTGAACTAGATATGGTCCGTGTGTGTAGGAAACACAGTTCTTTTGTTCTGAGCACTCTCACGTTTCCCGCCTTATTCGAGACTCTAGAAAGCAAGAGCGTGCTTCTTGCTCTAAAGCAGAGTGTGTTTCATGGATGAGAAGTGTGCTGTGTGTTTCCCTTCAGAAACGGAGTTAAATGCCAGGCTCTGTGTCTTCCTACATGCGAGACTTCGTTTCAGGTAAACGCAGTCACTTTTCAGCTCAAACGAAGCTATATTGTACACGAAGCTCACACGTTTCTCGCGCTTAACTGAAACGCATTGGAAGTTCGAGGGCCTGTGGTTTGTATCAGTTTCAGAAGCAGAGTTGAACTAGATATGGTCCGTGTGTGTAGGAAACACAGTTCTTTTGTTCTGAGCACTCTTACGTTTCCCGCCTTATTCGAGACTCTAGAAAGCAAGAGCGTGCTTCTTGCTCTAAAGCAGAGTGTGTTTCATGGATGAGAAGTGTGCTGTGTGTTTCCCTTCAGAAACGGAGTTAAATGCCAGGCTCTGTGTCTTCCTACAAGCGAGACTTCGTTTCAGGTAAACGCAGTCACTTTTCAGCTCAAACGAAGCTATATTGTACACGAAGCTCACACGTTTCTCGCTCTTAACTGAAACGCATTGGATGTTCGAGGGCCTGTGGTTTGTATCAGTTTCAGAAGCAGAGTTGAACTAGATATGGTCCGTGTGTGTAGGAAACACAGTTCTTTTGTTCTGAGCACTCTCACGTCTCCCGCCTTATTCGAGACTCTAGAAAGCAAGAGCGTGCTTCTTGCTCTAAAGCAGAGTGTGTTTCATGGATGAGAAGTGTACTGTGTGTTTCCCTTCAGAAACGGAGTTAAATGCCAGGCTCTGTGTCTTCCTACAAGCGAGACTTCGTTTCAGGTAAACGCAGTCACTTTTCAGCTCAAACGAAGCTATATTGTACACGAAGCTCACACGTTTCTCGCTCTTAACTGAAACGCATTGGATGTTCGAGGGCCTGCGGTTTGTATCAGTTTCAGAAGCAGAGTTGAACTAGATATGGTCCGTGTGTGTAGGAAACACAGTTCTTTTGTTCTGAGCACTCTCACGTTTCCCGCCTTATTCGAGACTCTAGAAAGCAAGAGCGTGCTTCTTGCGCTAAAGCAGAGTGTGTTTCATGGATGAGAAGTGTGCTGTGTGTTTCCCTTCAGAAACGGAGTTAAATGCCAGGCTCTGTGTCTTCCCACAAGCGAGACTTCGTTTCAGGTAAACGCAGTCACTTTTCAGCTCAAACGAAGCTATATTGTACACGAAGCTCACACGTTTCTCGCTCTTAACTGAAACGCATTGGATGTTCGAGGGCCTGTGGTTTGTATCAGTTTCAGAAGCAGAGTTGAACTAGATATGGTCCGTGTGTGTAGGAAACACAGTTCTTTTGTTCTGAGCACGCTCACGTTTCCCGCCTTGTTCGAGACTCTAGAAAGCAAGAGCGTGCTTCTTGCTCTAAAGCAGAGTGTGTTTCATGGATGAGAAGTGTGCTGTGTGTTTCCCTTCAGAAACGGAGTTAAATGCCAGGCTCTGTGTCTTCCCACAAGCGAGACTTCGTTTCAGGTAAACGCAGTCACTTTTCAGCTCAAACGAAGCTATATTGTACACGAAGCTCACACGTTTCTCGCTCTTAACTGAAACGCATTGGATGTTCGAGGGCCTGCGGTTTGTATCAGTTTCAGAAGCAGAGTTGAACTAGATATGGTCCGTGTGTGTAGGAAACACAGTTCTTTTGTTCTGAGCACTCTCACGTTTCCCGCCTTATTAGAGACTCTAGAAAGCATGAGCGTGCTTCTTGCTCTAAAGCAGAGTGTGTTTCATGGATGAGAAGTGTGCTTTGTGTTTCCCTTCAGAAACGGAGTTAAATGCCAGGCTCTGTGTCTTCCTACAAGCGAGACTTCGTTTCAGGTAAACGCAGTCACTTTTCAGCTCAAACGAAGCTATATTGTACACGAAGCTCACACGTTTCTCGCTCTTAACTGAAACGCATTGGATGTTCGAGGGCCTGTGGTTTGTATCAGTTTCAGAAGCAGAGTTGAACTAGATATGGTCCGTGTGTGTAGGAAACACAGTTCTTTTGTTCTGAGCACTCTCACGTTTCCCGCCTTATTAGAGACTCTAGAAAGCAAGAGCGTGCTTCTTGCTCTAAAGCAGAGTGTGTTTCATGGATGAGAAGTGTGCTGTGTGTTTCCCTTCAGAAACGGCGTTAAATGCCAGGCTCTGTGTCTTCCTACAAGCGAGACTTCGTTTCAGGTAAACGCAGTCACTTTTCAGCTCAAACGAAGCTATATTGTACACGAAGCTCACACGTTTCTCGCTCTTAACTGAAACACATTGGATGTTCGAGGGCCTGTGGTTTGTATCAGTTTCAGAAGCAGAGTTGAACTAGATATGGTCCGTGTGTGTAGGAAACACAGTTCTTTTGTTCTGAGCACCCTTACGTTTCCCGCCTTATTCGAGACTCTAGAAAGCAAGAGCGTGCTTCTTGCTCTAAAGCAGAGTGTGTTTCATGGATGAGAAGTGTGCTGTGTGTTTCCCTTCAGAAACGGAGTTAAATGCCAGGCTCTGTGTCTTCCTACAAGCGAGACTTCGTTTCAGGTAAACGCAGTCACTTTTCAGCTCAAACGAAGCTATATTGTACACGAAGCTCACACGTTTCTCGCTCTTAACTGAAACGCATTGGATGTTCGAGGGCCTGTGGTTTGTATCAGTTTCAGAAGCAGAGTTGAACTAGATATGGTCCGTGTGTGTAGGAAACACAGTTCTTTTGTTCTGAGCACTCTCACGTCTCCCGCCTTATTCGAGACTCTAGAAAGCAAGAGCGTGCTTCTTGCTCTAAAGCAGAGTGTGTTTCATGGATGAGAAGTGTACTGTGTGTTTCCCTTCAGAAACGGAGTTAAATGCCAGGCTCTGTGTCTTCCTACAAGCGAGACTTCGTTTCAGGTAAACGCAGTCACTTTTCAGCTCAAACGAAGCTATATTGTACACGAAGCTCACACGTTTCTCGCTCTTAACTGAAACGCATTGGATGTTCGAGGGCCTGCGGTTTGTATCAGTTTCAGAAGCAGAGTTGAACTAGATATGGTCCGTGTGTGTAGGAAACACAGTTCTTTTGTTCTGAGCACTCTCACGTTTCCCGCCTTATTCGAGACTCTAGAAAGCAAGAGCGTGCTTCTTGCGCTAAAGCAGAGTGTGTTTCATGGATGAGAAGTGTGCTGTGTGTTTCCCTTCAGAAACGGAGTTAAATGCCAGGCTCTGTGTCTTCCCACAAGCGAGACTTCGTTTCAGGTAAACGCAGTCACTTTTCAGCTCAAACGAAGCTATATTGTACACGAAGCTCACACGTTTCTCGCTCTTAACTGAAACGCATTGGATGTTCGAGGGCCTGTGGTTTGTATCAGTTTCAGAAGCAGAGTTGAACTAGATATGGTCCGTGTGTGTAGGAAACACAGTTCTTTTGTTCTGAGCACGCTCACGTTTCCCGCCTTATTCGAGACTCTAGAAAGCAAGAGCGTGCTTCTTGCTCTAAAGCAGAGTGTGTTTCATGGATGAGAAGTGTGCTGTGTGTTTCCCTTCAGAAACGGAGTTAAATGCCAGGCTCTGTGTCTTCCTACAAGCGAGACTTCGTTTCAGGTAAACGCAGTCACTTTTCAGCTCAAACGAAGCTAAATTGTACACGAAGCTCACACGTTTCTCGCTCTTAACTGAAACGCATTGGATGTTCGAGGGCCTGCGGTTTGTATCAGTTTCAGAAGCAGAGTTGAACTAGATATGGTCCGTGTGTGTAGGAAACACAGTTCTTTTGTTCTGAGCACTCTCACGTTTCCCGCCTTATTAGAGACTCTAGAAAGCATGAGCGTGCTTCTTGCTCTAAAGCAGAGTGTGTTTCATGGATGAGAAGTGTGCTTTGTGTTTCCCTTCAGAAACGGAGTTAAATGCCAGGCTCTGTGTCTTCCTACAAGCGAGACTTCGTTTCAGGTAAACGCAGTCACTTTTCAGCTCAAACGAAGCTATATTGTACACGAAGCTCACACGTTTCTCGCTCTTAACTGAAACGCATTGGATGTTCGAGGGCCTGTGGTTTGTATCAGTTTCAGAAGCAGAGTTGAACTAGATATGGTCAGTGTGTGTAGGAAACACAGTTCTTTTGTTCTGAGCACTCTCACGTTTCCCGCCTTATTAGAGACTCTAGAAAGCAAGAGCGTGCTTCTTGCTCTAAAGCAGAGTGTGTTTCATGGATGAGAAGTGTGCTGTGTGTTTCCCTTCAGAAACGGCGTTAAATGCCAGGCTCTGTGTCTTCCTACAAGCGAGACTTCGTTTCAGGTAAACGCAGTCACTTTTCAGCTCAAACGAAGCTATATTGTACACGAAGCTCACACGTTTCTCGCTCTTAACTGAAACGCATTGGATGTTGGAGGGCCTGTGGTTTGTATCAGTTTCAGAAGCAGAGTTGAACTAGATATGGTCCGTGTGTGTAGGAAACACAGTTCTTTTGTTCTGAGCACTCTCACGTTTCCCGCCTTATTCGAGACTCTAGAAAGCAAGAGCGTGCTTCTTGCTCTAAAGCAGAGTGTGTTTCATGGATGAGAAGTGTGCTGTGTGTTTCCCTTCAGAAACGGAGTTAAATGCCAGGCTCTGTGTCTTCCTACAAGCGAGACTTCGTTTCAGGTAAACGCAGTCACTTTTCAGCTCAAACGAAGCTATATTGTACACGAAGCTCACACGTTTCTCACGCTTAACTGAAACGCATTGGATGTTCGAGGGCCTGTGGTTTGAATCAGTTTCAGAAGCAGAGTTGAACTAGATATGGTCCGTGTGTGTAGGAAACACAGTTCTTTTGTTCTGAGCACTCTCACGTCTCCCGCCTTATTCGAGACTCTAGAAAGCAAGAGCGTGCTTCTTGCTCTAAAGCAGAGTGTGTTTCATGGATGAGAAGTGTGCTGTGTGTTTCCCTTCAGAAACGGAGTTAAATGCCAGGCTCTGTGTCTTCCCACAAGCGAGACTTCGTTTCAGGTAAACGCAGTCACTTTTCAGCTCAAACGAAGCTATATTGTACACGAAGCTCACACGTTTCTCGCTCTTAACTGAAACGCATTGGATGTTCGAGGGCCTGTGGTTTGTATCAGTTTCAGACGCAGAGTTGAACTAGATATGGTCCGTGTGTGTAGGAAACACAGTTCTTTTGACTGAGCACGCTCACGTTTCCCGCCTTATTCGAGACTCTAGAAAGCAAGAGCGTGCTTCTTGCTCTAAAGCAGAGTGTGTTTCATGGATGAGAATTGTGCTGTGTGTTTCCCTTCAGAAACGGAGTTAAATGCCAGGCTCTGTGTCTTCCCACAAGCGAGACTTCGTTTCAGGTAAACGCAGTCACTTTTCAGCTCAAACGAAGCTATATTGTACACGAAGCTCACACGTTTCTCGCTCTTAACTGAAACGCATTGGATGTTCGAGGGCCTGTGGTTTGTATCAGTTTCAGAAGCAGAGTTGAACTAGATATGGTCCGTGTGTGTAGGAAACACAGTTCTTTTGTTCTGAGCACGCTCACGTTTCCCGCCTTATTCGAGACTCTAGAAAGCAAGAGCGTGCTTCTTGCTCTAAAGCAGAGTGTGTTTCATGGATGAGAAGTGTGCTGTGTGTTTCCCTTCAGAAACGGAGTTAAATGCCAGGCTCTGTGTCTTCCTACAAGCGAGACTTCGTTTCAGGTAAACGCAGTCACTTTTCAGCTCAAACGAAGCTATATTGTACACGAAGCTCACACGTTTCTCGCTCTTAACTGAAACGCATTGGATGTTCGAGGGCCTGCGGTTTGTATCAGTTTCAGAAGCAGAGTTGAACTAGATATGGTCCGTGTGTGTAGGAAACACAGTTCTTTTGTTCTGAGCACTCTCACGTTTCCCGCCTTATTAGAGACTCTAGAAAGCAAGAGCGTGCTTCTTGCTCTAAAGCAGAGTGTGTTTCATGGATGAGAAGTGTGCTGTGTGTTTCCCTTCAGAAACGGAGTTAAATGCCAGGCTCTGTGTCTTCCTACAAGCGAGACTTCGTTTCAGGTAAACGCAGTCACTTTTCAGCTCAAACGAAGCTATATTGTACACGAAGCTCACACGTTACTCGCGCTTAACTGAAACGCATTGGATGTTCGAGGGCCTGTGGTTTGTATCAGTTTCAGAAGCAGAGTTGAACTAGATATGGTCCGTGTGTGTAGGAAACACAGTTCTTTTGTTCTGAGCACGCTCACGTTTCCCGCCTTATTCGAGACTCTAGAAAGCAAGAGCGTGCTTCTTGCTCTAAAGCAGAGTGTGTTTCATGGATGAGAATTGTGCTGTGTGTTTCCCTTCAGAAACGGAGTTAAATGCCAGGCTCTGTGTCTTCCCACAAGCGAGACTTCGTTTCAGGTAAACGCAGTCACTTTTCAGCTCAAACGAAGCTATATTGTACACGAAGCTCACACGTTTCTCGCTCTTAACTGAAACGCATTGGATGTTCGAGGGCCTGTGGTTTGTATCAGTTTCAGAATCAGAGTTGAACTAGATATGGTCCGTGTGTGTAGGAAACACAGTTCTTTTGTTCTGAGCACTCTCACGTTTCCCGCCTTATTCGAGACTCTAGAAAGCAAGAGCGTGCTTCTTGCTCTAAAGCAGAGTGTGCTTCATGGATGAGAAGTGTGCTGTGTGTTTCCCTTCAGAAACGGAGTTAAATGCCAGGCTCTGTGTCTTCCTACAAGCGAGACTTCGTTTCAGGTAAACGCAGTCACTTTTCAGCTCAAACGAAGCTATATTGTACACGAATCTCACACGTTTCTCGCGCTTAACTGAAACGCATTGGATGTTCGAGGGCCTGTGGTTTGTATCAGTTTCAGAAGCAGAGTTGAACTAGATATGGTCCGTGTGTGTAGGAAACACAGTTCTTTTGTTCTGAGCACTCTCACGTTTCCCGCCTTATTAGAGACTCTAGAAAGCAAGAGCGTGCTTCTTGCTCTAAAGCAGAGTGTGTTTCATGGATGAGAAGTGTGCTGTGTGTTTCCCTTCAGAAACGGAGTTAAATGCCAGGCTCTGTGTCTTCCTACAAGCGAGACTTCGTTTCAGGTAAACGCAGTCACTTTTCAGCTCAAACGAAGCTATATTGTACACGAAGCTCACACGTTTCTCGCTCTTAACTGAAACGCATTGGATGTTCGAGGGCCTGTGGTTTGTATCAGTTTCAGAAGCAGAGTTGAACTAGATATGGTCCGTGTGTGTAGGAAACACAGTTCTTTTGTTCTGAGCACTCTCACGTTTCCCGCCTTATTCGAGAATCTAGAAAGCAAGAGCGTGCTTCTTGCTCTAAAGCAGAGTGTGTTTCATGGATGAGAAGTGTGCTGTGTGTTTCCCTTCAGAAACGGAGTTAAATGCCAGGCTCTGTGTCTTCCTACAAGCGAGACTTCGTTTCAGGTAAACGCAGTCACTTTTCAGCTCAAACGAAGCTATATTGTACACGAAGCTCACACGTTTCTCGCTCTTAACTGAAACGCATTGGATGTTCGAGGGCCTGTGGTTTGTATCAGTTTCAGAAGCAGAGTTGAACTAGATATGGTCCGTGTGTGTAGGAAACACAGTTCTTTTGTTCTGAGCACTCTCACGTTTCCCGCCTTATTCGAGACTCTAGAAAGCAAGAGCGTGCTTCTTGCTCTAAAGCAGAGTGTGTTTCATGGATGAGAAGTGTGCTGTGTGTTTCCCTTCAGAAACGGAGTTAAATGCCAGGTTCTGTGTCTTCCTACAAGCGAGACTTCGTTTCAGGTAAACGCAGTCACTTTTCAGCTCAAACGAAGCTATATTGTACACGAAGCTCACACGTTTCTCGCTCTTAACTGAAACGCATTGGATGTTCGAGGGCCTGTGGTTTGTATCAGTTTCAGAAGCAGAGTTGAACTAGATATGGTCCGTGTGTGTAGGAAACACTGTTCTTTTGTTCTGAGCACTCTCACGTCTCCCGCCTTATTCGAGACTCTAGAAAGCAAGAGCGTGCTTCTTGCTCTAAAGCAGAGTGTGTTTCATGGATGAGAAGTGTACTGTGTGTTTCCCTTCAGAAACGGAGTTAAATGCCAGGCTCTGTGTCTTCCTACAAGCGAGACTTCGTTTCAGGTAAACGCAGTCACTTTTCAGCTCAAACGAAGCTATATTGTACACGAAGCTCACACGTTTCTCGCTCTTAACTGAAACGCATTGGATGTTCGAGGGCCTGCGGTTTGTATCAGTTTCAGAAGCAGAGTTGAACTAGATATGGTCCGTGTGTGTAGGAAACACAGTTCTTTTGTTCTGAGCACTCTCACGTTTCCCGCCTTATTAGAGACTCTAGAAAGCAAGAGCGTGCTTCTTGCGCTAAAGCAGAGTGTGTTTCATGGATGAGAAGTGTGCTGTGTGTTTCCCTTCAGAAACGGAGTTAAATGCCAGGCTCTGTGTCTTCCCACAAGCGAGACTTCGTTTCAGGTAAACGCAGTCACTTTTCAGCTCAAACGAAGCTATATTGTACACGAAGCTCACACGTTTCTCGCTCTTAACTGAAACGCATTGGATGTTCGAGGGCCTGTGGTTTGTATCAGTTTCAGAAGCAGAGTTGAACTAGATATGGTCCGTGTGTGTAGGAAACACAGTTCTTTTGTTCTGAGCACGCTCACGTTTCCCGCCTTATTCGAGACTCTAGAAAGCAAGAGCGTGCTTCTTGCTCTAAAGCAGAGTGTGTTTCATGGATGAGAAGTGTGCTGTGTGTTTCCCTTCAGAAACGGAGTTAAATGCCAGGCTCTGTGTCTTCCTACAAGCGAGACTTCGTTTCAGGTAAACGCAGTCACTTTTCAGCTCAAACGAAGCTATATTGTACACGAAGCTCACAGGTTTCTCGCTCTTAACTGAAACGCATTGGATGTTCGAGGGCCTGCGGTTTGTATCAGTTTCAGAAGCAGAGTTGAACTAGATATGGTCCGTGTGTGTAGGAAACACAGTTCTTTGGTTCTGAGCACTCTCACGTTTCCCGCCTTATTAGAGACTCTAGAAAGCATGAGCGTGCTTCTTGCTCTAAAGCAGAGTGTGTTTCATGGATGAGAAGTGTGCTGTGTGTTTCCCTTCAGAAACGGAGTTAAATGCCAGGCTCTGTGTCTTCCTACAAGCGAGACTTCGTTTCAGGTAAACGCAGTCACTTTTCAGCTCAAACGAAGCTATATTGTACACGAAGCTCACACGTTTCTCGCTCTTAACTGAAACGCATTGGATGTTCGAGGGCCTGTGGTTTGTATCAGTTTCAGAAGCAGAGTTGAACTAGATATGGTCCGTGTGTGTAGGAAACACAGTTCTTTTGTTCTGAGCACTCTCACGTCTCCCGCCTTATTCGAGACTCTAGAAAGCAAGAGCGTGCTTCTTGCTCTAAAGCAGAGTGTGTTTCATGGATGAGAAGTGTGCTGTGTGTTTCCCTTCAGAAACGGAGTTAAATGCCAGGCTCTGTGTCTTCCTACAAGCGAGACTTCGTTTCAGGTAAACGCAGTCACTTTTCAGCTCAAACGAAGCTATATTGTACACGAAGCTCACACGTTTCTCGCTCTTAACTGAAACGCATTGGATGTTCGAGGGCCTGCGGTTTGTATCAGTTTCAGAAGCAGAGTTGAACTAGATATGGTCCGTGTGTGTAGGAAACACAGTTCTTTTGTTCTGAGCACTCTCACGTTTCCCGCCTTATTCGAGACTCTAGAAAGCAAGAGCGTGATTCTTGCTCTAAAGCAGAGTGTGTTTCATGGATGAGAAGTGTGCTGTGTGTTTCCCTTCAGAAACGGAGTTAAATGCCAGGCTCTGTGTCTTCCTACAAGCGAGACTTCGTTTCAGGTAAACGCAGTCACTTTTCAGCTCAAACGAAGCTATATTGTACACGAAGCTCACACGTTTCTCGCTCTTAACTGAAACGCATTGGATGTTCGAGGGCCTGTGGTTTGTATCAGTTTCAGAAGCAGAGTTGAACTAGATATGGTCCGTGTGTGTAGGAAACACAGTTCTTTTGTTCTGAGCACTCTCACGTCTCCCGCCTTATTCGAGACTCTAGAAAGCAAGAGCGTGCTTCTTGCTCTAAAGCAGAGTGTGTTTCATGGATGAGAAGTGTGCTGTGTGTTTCCCTTCAGAAACGGAGTTAAATGCCAGGCTCTGTGTCTTCCTACAAGCGAGACTTCGTTTCAGGTAAACGCAGTCACTTTTCAGCTCAAACGAAGCTATATTGTACACGAAGCTCACACGTTTCTCGCTCTTAACTGAAACGCATTGGATGTTCGAGGGCCTGTGGTTTGTATCAGTTTCAGAAGCAGAGTTGAACTAGATATGGTCCGTGTGTGTAGGAAACACAGTTCTTTTGTTCTGAGCACGCTCACGTTTCCCGCCTTATTCGAGACTCTAGAAAGCAAGAGCGTGCTTCTTGCTCTAAAGCAGAGTGTGTTTCATGGATGAGAAGTGTGCTGTGTGTTTCCCTTCAGAAACGGAGTTAAATGCCAGGCTCTGTGTCTTCCTACAAGCGAGACTTCGTTTCAGGTAAACGCAGTCACTTTTCAGCTCAAACGAAGCTATATTGTACACGAAGCTCACACGTTTCTCGCTCTTAACTGAAACGCATTGGATGTTCGAGGGCCTGCGGTTTGTATCAGTTTCAGAAGCAGAGTTGAACTAGATATGGTCCGTGTGTGTAGGAAACACAGTTCTTTTGTTCTGAGCACTCTCACGTTTCCCGCCTTATTAGAGACTCTAGAAAGCAAGAGCGTGCTTCTTGCTCTAAAGCAGAGTGTGTTTCATGGATGAGAAGTGTGCTGTGTGTTTCCCTTCAGAAACGGAGTTAAATGCCAGGCTCTGTGTCTTCCTACAAGCGAGACTTCGTTTCAGGTAAACGCAGTCACTTTTCAGCTCAAACTAAGCTATATTGTACACGAAGCTCACACGTTACTCGCGCTTAACTGAAACGCATTGGATGTTCGAGGGCCTGTGGTTTGTATCAGTTTCAGAAGCAGAGTTGAACTAGATATGGTCCGTGTGTGTAGGAAACACAGTTCTTTTGTTCTGAGCACTCTCACGTCTCCCGCCTTATTCGAGACTCTAGAAAGCAAGAGCGTGCTTCTTGCTCTAAAGCAGAGTGTGTTTCATGGATGAGAAGTGTACTGTGTGTTTCCCTTCAGAAACGGAGTTAAATGCCAGGCTCTGTGTCTTCCTACAAGCGAGACTTCGTTTCAGGTAAACGCAGTCACTTTTCAGCTCAAACGAAGCTATATTGTACACGAAGCTCACACGTTTCTCGCTCTTAACTGAAACGCATTGGATGTTCGAGGGCCTGTGGTTTGTATCAGTTTCAGAAGCAGAGTTGAACTAGATATGGTCCGTGTGTGTAGGAAACACAGTTCTTTTGTTCTGAGCACGCTCACGTTTCCCGCCTTATTCGAGACTCTAGAAAGCAAGAGCGTGCTTCTTGCTCTAAAGCAGAGTGTGTTTCATGGATGAGAATTGTGCTGTGTGTTTCCCTTCAGAAACGGAGTTAAATGCCAGGCTCTGTGTCTTCCCACAAGCGAGACTTCGTTTCAGGTAAACGCAGTCACTTTTCAGCTCAAACGAAGCTATATTGTACACGAAGCTCACACGTTTCTCGCTCTTAACTGAAACGCATTGGATGTTCGAGGGCCTGTGGTTTGTATCAGTTTCAGAAGCAGAGTTGAACTAGATATGGTCCGTGTGTGTAGGAAACACAGTTCTTTTGTTCTGAGCACGCTCACGTTTCCCGCCTTATTCGAGACTCTAGAAAGCAAGAGCGTGCTTCTTGCTCTAAAGCAGAGTGTGTTTCATGGATGAGAAGTGTGCTGTGTGTTTCCCTTCAGAAACGGAGTTAAATGCCAGGCTCTGTGTCTTCCTACAAGCGAGACTTCGTTTCAGGTAAACGCAGTCACTTTTCAGCTCAAACGAAGCTATATTGTACACGAAGCTCACACGTTTCTCGCTCTTAACTGAAACGCATTGGATGTTCGAGGGCCTGTGGTTTGTATCAGTTTCAGAAGCAGAGTTGAACTAGATATGGTCCGTGTGTGTAGGAAACACAGTTCTTTTGTTCTGAGCACGCTCACGTTTCCCGCCTTATTCGAGACTCTAGAAAGCAAGAGCGTGCTTCTTGCTCTAAAGCAGAGTGTGTTTCATGGATGAGAATTGTGCTGTGTGTTTCCCTTCAGAAACGGAGTTAAATGCCAGGCTCTGTGTCTTCCCACAAGCGAGACTTCGTTTCAGGTAAACGCAGTCACTTTTCAGCTCAAACGAAGCTATATTGTACACGAAGCTCACACGTTTCTCGCTCTTAACTGAAACGCATTGGATGTTCGAGGGCCTGTGGTTTGTATCAGTTTCAGAATCAGAGTTGAACTAGATATGGTCCGTGTGTGTAGGAAACACAGTTCTTTTGTTCTGAGCACTCTCACGTTTCCCGCCTTATTCGAGACTCTAGAAAGCAAGAGCGTGCTTCTTGCTCTAAAGCAGAGTGTGCTTCATGGATGAGAAGTGTGCTGTGTGTTTCCCTTCAGAAACGGAGTTAAATGCCAGGCTCTGTGTCTTCCTACAAGCGAGACTTCGTTTCAGGTAAACGCAGTCACTTTTCAGCTCAAACGAAGCTATATTGTACACGAATCTCACACGTTTCTCGCGCTTAACTGAAACGCATTGGATGTTCGAGGGCCTGTGGTTTGTATCAGTTTCAGAAGCAGAGTTGAACTAGATATGGTCCGTGTGTGTAGGAAACACAGTTCTTTTGTTCTGAGCACTCTCACGTTTCCCGCCTTATTAGAGACTCTAGAAAGCAAGAGCGTGCTTCTTGCTCTAAAGCAGAGTGTGTTTCATGGATGAGAAGTGTGCTGTGTGTTTCCCTTCAGAAACGGAGTTAAATGCCAGGCTCTGTGTCTTCCTACAAGCGAGACTTCGTTTCAGGTAAACGCAGTCACTTTTCAGCTCAAACGAAGCTATATTGTACACGAAGCTCACACGTTTCTCGCTCTTAACTGAAACGCATTGGATGTTCGAGGGCCTGTGGTTTGTATCAGTTTCAGAAGCAGAGTTGAACTAGATATGGTCCGTGTGTGTAGGAAACACAGTTCTTTTGTTCTGAGCACTCTCACGTTTCCCGCCTTATTCGAGAATCTAGAAAGCAAGAGCGTGCTTCTTGCTCTAAAGCAGAGTGTGTTTCATGGATGAGAAGTGTGCTGTGTGTTTCCCTTCAGAAACGGAGTTAAATGCCAGGCTCTGTGTCTTCCTACAAGCGAGACTTCGTTTCAGGTAAACGCAGTCACTTTTCAGCTCAAACGAAGCTATATTGTACACGAAGCTCACACGTTTCTCGCTCTTAACTGAAACGCATTGGATGTTCGAGGGCCTGTGGTTTGTATCAGTTTCAGAAGCAGAGTTGAACTAGATATGGTCCGTGTGTGTAGGAAACACAGTTCTTTTGTTCTGAGCACGCTCACGTTTCCCGCCTTATTCGAGACTCTAGAAAGCAAGAGCGTGCTTCTTGCTCTAAAGCAGAGTGTGTTTCATGGATGAGAATTGTGCTGTGTGTTTCCCTTCAGAAACGGAGTTAAATGCCAGGCTCTGTGTCTTCCCACAAGCGAGACTTCGTTTCAGGTAAACGCAGTCACTTTTCAGCTCAAACGAAGCTATATTGTACACGAAGCTCACACGTTTCTCGCTCTTAACTGAAACGCATTGGATGTTCGAGGGCCTGTGGTTTGTATCAGTTTCAGAAGCAGAGTTGAACTAGATATGGTCCGTGTGTGTAGGAAACACAGTTCTTTTGTTCTGAGCACGCTCACGTTTCCCGCCTTATTCGAGACTCTAGAAAGCAAGAGCGTGCTTCTTGCTCTAAAGCAGAGTGTGTTTCATGGATGAGAAGTGTGCTGTGTGTTTCCCTTCAGAAACGGAGTTAAATGCCAGGCTCTGTGTCTTCCTACAAGCGAGACTTCGTTTCAGGTAAACGCAGTCACTTTTCAGCTCAAACGAAGCTATATTGTACACGAAGCTCACACGTTTCTCGCTCTTAACTGAAACGCATTGGATGTTCGAGGGCCTGTGGTTTGTATCAGTTTCAGAAGCAGAGTTGAACTAGATATGGTCCGTGTGTGTAGGAAACACAGTTCTTTTGTTCTGAGCACGCTCACGTTTCCCGCCTTATTCGAGACTCTAGAAAGCAAGAGCGTGCTTCTTGCTCTAAAGCAGAGTGTGTTTCATGGATGAGAATTGTGCTGTGTGTTTCCCTTCAGAAACGGAGTTAAATGCCAGGCTCTGTGTCTTCCCACAAGCGAGACTTCGTTTCAGGTAAACGCAGTCACTTTTCAGCTCAAACGAAGCTATATTGTACACGAAGCTCACACGTTTCTCGCTCTTAACTGAAACGCATTGGATGTTCGAGGGCCTGTGGTTTGTATCAGTTTCAGAATCAGAGTTGAACTAGATATGGTCCGTGTGTGTAGGAAACACAGTTCTTTTGTTCTGAGCACTCTCACGTTTCCCGCCTTATTCGAGACTCTAGAAAGCAAGAGCGTGCTTCTTGCTCTAAAGCAGAGTGTGCTTCATGGATGAGAAGTGTGCTGTGTGTTTCCCTTCAGAAACGGAGTTAAATGCCAGGCTCTGTGTCTTCCTACAAGCGAGACTTCGTTTCAGGTAAACGCAGTCACTTTTCAGCTCAAACGAAGCTATATTGTACACGAATCTCACACGTTTCTCGCGCTTAACTGAAACGCATTGGATGTTCGAGGGCCTGTGGTTTGTATCAGTTTCAGAAGCAGAGTTGAACTAGATATGGTCCGTGTGTGTAGGAAACACAGTTCTTTTGTTCTGAGCACTCTCACGTTTCCCGCCTTATTAGAGACTCTAGAAAGCAAGAGCGTGCTTCTTGCTCTAAAGCAGAGTGTGTTTCATGGATGAGAAGTGTGCTGTGTGTTTCCCTTCAGAAACGGAGTTAAATGCCAGGCTCTGTGTCTTCCTACAAGCGAGACTTCGTTTCAGGTAAACGCAGTCACTTTTCAGCTCAAACGAAGCTATATTGTACACGAAGCTCACACGTTTCTCGCTCTTAACTGAAACGCATTGGATGTTCGAGGGCCTGTGGTTTGTATCAGTTTCAGAAGCAGAGTTGAACTAGATATGGTCCGTGTGTGTAGGAAACACAGTTCTTTTGTTCTGAGCACTCTCACGTTTCCCGCCTTATTCGAGAATCTAGAAAGCAAGAGCGTGCTTCTTGCTCTAAAGCAGAGTGTGTTTCATGGATGAGAAGTGTGCTGTGTGTTTCCCTTCAGAAACGGAGTTAAATGCCAGGCTCTGTGTCTTCCTACAAGCGAGACTTCGTTTCAGGTAAACGCAGTCACTTTTCAGCTCAAACGAAGCTATATTGTACACGAAGCTCACACGTTTCTCGCTCTTAACTGAAACGCATTGGATGTTCGAGGGCCTGTGGTTTGTATCAGTTTCAGAAGCAGAGTTGAACTAGATATGGTCCGTGTGTGTAGGAAACACAGTTCTTTTGTTCTGAGCACTCTCACGTTTCCCGCCTTATTCGAGACTCTAGAAAGCAAGAGCGTGCTTCTTGCTCTAAAGCAGAGCGTGTTTCATGGATGAGAAGTGTGCTGTGTGTTTCCCTTCAGAAACGGAGTTAAATGCCAGGTTCTGTGTCTTCCTACAAGCGAGACTTCGTTTCAGGTAAACGCAGTCACTTTTCAGCTCAAACGAAGCTATATTGTACACGAAGCTCACACGTTTCTCGCTCTTAACTGAAACGCATTGGATGTTCGAGGGCCTGTGGTTTGTATCAGTTTCAGAAGCAGAGTTGAACTAGATATGGTCCGTGTGTGTAGGAAACACTGTTCTTTTGTTCTGAGCACTCTCACGTCTCCCGCCTTATTCGAGACTCTAGAAAGCAAGAGCGTGCTTCTTGCTCTAAAGCAGAGTGTGTTTCATGGATGAGAAGTGTACTGTGTGTTTCCCTTCAGAAACGGAGTTAAATGCCAGGCTCTGTGTCTTCCTACAAGCGAGACTTCGTTTCAGGTAAACGCAGTCACTTTTCAGCTCAAACGAAGCTATATTGTACACGAAGCTCACACGTTTCTCGCTCTTAACTGAAACGCATTGGATGTTCGAGGGCCTGCGGTTTGTATCAGTTTCAGAAGCAGAGTTGAACTAGATATGGTCCGTGTGTGTAGGAAACACAGTTCTTTTGTTCTGAGCACTCTCACGTTTCCCGCCTTATTAGAGACTCTAGAAAGCAAGAGCGTGCTTCTTGCGCTAAAGCAGAGTGTGTTTCATGGATGAGAAGTGTGCTGTGTGTTTCCCTTCAGAAACGGAGTTAAATGCCAGGCTCTGTGTCTTCCCACAAGCGAGACTTCGTTTCAGGTAAACGCAGTCACTTTTCAGCTCAAACGAAGCTATATTGTACACGAAGCTCACACGTTTCTCGCTCTTAACTGAAACGCATTGGATGTTCGAGGGCCTGTGGTTTGTATCAGTTTCAGAAGCAGAGTTGAACTAGATATGGTCCGTGTGTGTAGGAAACACAGTTCTTTTGTTCTGAGCACGCTCACGTTTCCCGCCTTATTCGAGACTCTAGAAAGCAAGAGCGTGCTTCTTGCTCTAAAGCAGAGTGTGTTTCATGGATGAGAAGTGTGCTGTGTGTTTCCCTTCAGAAACGGAGTTAAATGCCAGGCTCTGTGTCTTCCTACAAGCGAGACTTCGTTTCAGGTAAACGCAGTCACTTTTCAGCTCAAACGAAGCTATATTGTACACGAAGCTCACAGGTTTCTCGCTCTTAACTGAAACGCATTGGATGTTCGAGGGCCTGCGGTTTGTATCAGTTTCAGAAGCAGAGTTGAACTAGATATGGTCCGTGTGTGTAGGAAACACAGTTCTTTGGTTCTGAGCACTCTCACGTTTCCCGCCTTATTAGAGACTCTAGAAAGCATGAGCGTGCTTCTTGCTCTAAAGCAGAGTGTGTTTCATGGATGAGAAGTGTGCTGTGTGTTTCCCTTCAGAAACGGAGTTAAATGCCAGGCTCTGTGTCTTCCTACAAGCGAGACTTCGTTTCAGGTAAACGCAGTCACTTTTCAGCTCAAACGAAGCTATATTGTACACGAAGCTCACACGTTTCTCGCTCTTAACTGAAACGCATTGGATGTTCGAGGGCCTGTGGTTTGTATCAGTTTCAGAAGCAGAGTTGAACTAGATATGGTCCGTGTGTGTAGGAAACACAGTTCTTTTGTTCTGAGCACTCTCACGTCTCCCGCCTTATTCGAGACTCTAGAAAGCAAGAGCGTGCTTCTTGCTCTAAAGCAGAGTGTGTTTCATGGATGAGAAGTGTGCTGTGTGTTTCCCTTCAGAAACGGAGTTAAATGCCAGGCTCTGTGTCTTCCTACAAGCGAGACTTCGTTTCAGGTAAACGCAGTCACTTTTCAGCTCAAACGAAGCTATATTGTACACGAAGCTCACACGTTTCTCGCTCTTAACTGAAACGCATTGGATGTTCGAGGGCCTGTGGTTTGTATCAGTTTCAGAAGCAGAGTTGAACTAGATATGGTCCGTGTGTGTAGGAAACACAGTTCTTTTGTTCTGAGCACTCTCACGTTTCCCGCCTTATTCGAGACTCTAGAAAGCAAGAGCGTGCTTCTTGCTCTAAAGCAGAGTGTGTTTCATGGATGAGAAGTGTGCTGTGTGTTTCCCTTCAGGAACGGAGTTAAATGCCAGGCTCTGTGTCTTCCTACAAGCGAGACTTCGTTTCAGGTAAACGCAGTCACTTTTCAGCTCAAACGAAGCTATATTGTACACGAAGCTCACACGTTTCTCGCGCTTAACTGAAACGCATTGGATGTTCGAGGGCCTGTGGTTTGTATCAGTTTCAGAAGCAGAGTTGAACTAGATATGGTCCGTGTGTGTAGGAAACACAGTTCTTTTGTTCTGAGCACTCTCACGTCTCCCGCCTTATTCGAGACTCTAGAAAGCAAGAGCGTGCTTCTTGCTCTAAAGCAGAGTGTGTTTCATGGATGAGAAGTGTACTGTGTGTTTCCCTTCAGAAACGGAGTTAAATGCCAGGCTCTGTGTCTTCCTACAAGCGAGACTTCGTTTCAGGTAAACGCAGTCACTTTTCAGCTCAAACGAAGCTATATTGTACACGAAGCTCACACGTTTCTCGCTCTTAACTGAAACGCATTGGATGTTCGAGGGCCTGTGGTTTGTATCAGTTTCAGAAGCAGAGTTGAACTAGATATGGTCCGTGTGTGTAGGAAACACAGTTCTTTTGTTCTGAGCACTCTCACGTTTCCCGCCTTATTCGAGACTCTAGAAAGCAAGAGCGTGCTTCTTGCGCTAAAGCAGAGTGTGTTTCATGGATGAGAAGTGTGCTGTGTGTTTCCCTTCAGAAACGGAGTTAAATGCCAGGCTCTGTGTCTTCCCACAAGCGAGACTTCGTTTCAGGTAAACGCAGTCACTTTTCAGCTCAAACGAAGCTATATTGTACACGAAGCTCACACGTTTCTCGCTCTTAACTGAAACGCATTGGATGTTCGAGGGCCTGTGGTTTGTATCAGTTTCAGAAGCAGAGTTGAACTAGATATGGTCCGTGTGTGTAGGAAACACAGTTCTTTTGTTCTGAGCACTCTCACGTTTCCCGCCTTATTAGAGACTCTAGAAAGCAAGAGCGTGCTTCTTGCTCTAAAGCAGAGTGTGTTTCATGGATGAGAAGTGTGCTGTGTGTTTCCCTTCAGAAACGGAGTTAAATGCCAGGCTCTGTGTCTTCCCACAAGCGAGACTTCGTTTCAGGTAAACGCAGTCACTTTTCAGCTCAAACGAAGCTATATTGTACACGAAGCTCACACGTTTCTCGCTCTTAACTGAAACGCATTGGATGTTCGAGGGCCTGTGGTTTGTATCAGTTTCAGAAGCAGAGTTGAACTAGATATGGTCCGTGTGTGTAGGAAACACAGTTCTTTTGTTCTGAGCACGCTCACGTTTCCCGCCTTATTCGAGACTCTAGAAAGCAAGAGCGTGCTTCTTGCTCTAAAGCAGAGTGTGTTTCATGGATGAGAAGTGTGCTGTGTGTTTCCCTTCAGAAACGGAGTTAAATGCCAGGCTCTGTGTCTTCCTACAAGCGAGACTTCGTTTCAGGTAAACGCAGTCACTTTTCAGCTCAAACGAAGCTATATTGTACACGAAGCTCACACGTTTCTCGCTCTTAACTGAAACGCATTGGATGTTCGAGGGCCTGCGGTTTGTATCAGTTTCAGAAGCAGAGTTGAACTAGATATGGTCCGTGTGTGTAGGAAACACAGTTCTTTTGTTCTGAGCACTCTCACGTTTCCCGCCTTATTCGAGACTCTAGAAAGCAAGAGCGTGATTCTTGCTCTAAAGCAGAGTGTGTTTCATGGATGAGAAGTGTGCTGTGTGTTTCCCTTCAGAAACGGAGTTAAATGCCAGGCTCTGTGTCTTCCTACAAGCGAGACTTCGTTTCAGGTAAACGCAGTCACTTTTCAGCTCAAACGAAGCTATATTGTACACGAAGCTCACACGTTTCTCGCTCTTAACTGAAACGCATTGGATGTTCGAGGGCCTGTGGTTTGTATCAGTTTCAGAAGCAGAGTTGAACTAGATATGGTCCGTGTGTGTAGGAAACACAGTTCTTTTGTTCTGAGCACTCTCACGTCTCCCGCCTTATTCGAGACTCTAGAAAGCAAGAGCGTGCTTCTTGCTCTAAAGCAGAGTGTGTTTCATGGATGAGAAGTGTGCTGTGTGTTTCCCTTCAGAAACGGAGTTAAATGCCAGGCTCTGTGTCTTCCTACAAGCGAGACTTCGTTTCAGGTAAACGCAGTCACTTTTCAGCTCAAACGAAGCTATATTGTACACGAAGCTCACACGTTTCTCGCTCTTAACTGAAACGCATTGGATGTTCGAGGGCCTGTGGTTTGTATCAGTTTCAGAAGCAGAGTTGAACTAGATATGGTCCGTGTGTGTAGGAAACACAGTTCTTTTGTTCTGAGCACTCTCACGTTTCCCGCCTTATTCGAGACTCTAGAAAGCAAGAGCGTGCTTCTTGCTCTAAAGCAGAGTGTGTTTCATGGATGAGAAGTGTGCTGTGTGTTTCCCTTCAGAAACGGAGTTAAATGCCAGGCTCTGTGTCTTCCTACAAGCGAGACTTCGTTTCAGGTAAACGCAGTCACTTTTCAGCTCAAATGAAGCTATATTGTACACGAAGCTCACACGTTTCTCGCGCTTAACTGAAACGCATTGGATGTTCGAGGGCCTGTGGTTTGTATCAGTTTCAGAAGCAGAGTTGAACTAGATATGGTCCGTGTGTGTAGGAAACACAGTTCTTTTGTTCTGAGCACTCTCACGTTTCCCGCCTTATTAGAGACTCTAGAAAGCAAGAGCGTGCTTCTTGCTCTAAAGCAGAGTGTGTTTCATGGATGAGAAGTGTGCTGTGTGTTTCCCTTCAGAAACGGAGTTAAATGCCAGGCTCTGTGTCTTCCTACAAGCGAGACTTCGTTTCAGGTAAACGCAGTCACTTTTCAGCTCAAACGAAGCTATATTGTACACGAAGCTCACACGTTTCTCGCTCTTAACTGAAACGCATTGGATGTTCGAGGGCCTGTGGTTTGTATCAGTTTCAGAAGCAGAGTTGAACTAGATATGGTCCGTGTGTGTAGGAAACACAGTTCTTTTGTTCTGAGCACTCTCACGTTTCCCGCCTTATTCGAGACTCTAGAAAGCAAGAGCGTGCTTCTTGCTCTAAAGCAGAGTGTGTTTCATGGATGAGAAGTGTGCTGTGTGTTTCCCTTCAGAAACGGAGTTAAATGCCAGGCTCTGTGTCTTCCTACAAGCGAGACTTCGTTTCAGGTAAACGCAGTCACTTTTCAGCTCAAACGAAGCTATATTGTACACGAAGCTCACACGTTTCTCGCTCTTAACTGAAACGCATTGGATGTTCGAGGGCCTGTGGTTTGTATCAGTTTCAGAAGCAGAGTTGAACTAGATATGGTCCGTGTGTGTAGGAAACACAGTTCTTTTGTTCTGAGCACTCTCACGTTTCCCGCCTTATTCGAGACTCTAGAAAGCAAGAGCGTGCTTCTTGCTCTAAAGCAGAGTGTGTTTCATGGATGAGAAGTGTGCTGTGTGTTTCCCTTCAGAAACGGAGTTAAATGCCAGGCACTGTGTCTTCCCACAAGCGAGACTTCGTTTCAGGTAAACGCAGTCACTTTTCAGCTCAAACAAAGCTATATTGTACACGAAGCTCACACGTTTCTCGCTCTTAACTGAAACGCATTGGATGTTCGAGGGCCTGTGGTTTGTATCAGTTTCAGAAGCAGAGTTGAACTAGATATGGTCCGTGTGTGTAGGAAACACAGTTCTTTTGTTCTGAGCACTCTCACGTTTCCCGCCTTATTCGAGACTCTAGAAAGCAAGAGCGTGCTTCTTGCTCTAAAGCAGAGTGTGTTTCATGGATGAGAAGTGTGCTGTGTGTTTCCCTTCAGAAACGGAGTTAAATGCCAGGCTCTGTGTCTTCCTACAAGCGAGACTTCGTTTCAGGTAAACGCAGTCACTTTTCAGCTCAAACGAAGCTATATTGTACACGAAGCTCACACGTTTCTCGCTCTTAACTGAAACGCATTGGATGTTCGAGGGCCTGTGGTTTGTATCAGTTTCAGAAGCAGAGTTGAACTAGATATGGTCCGTGTGTGTAGGAAACACAGTTCTCTTGTTCTGAGCACTCTCACGTTTCCCGCCTTATTCGAGACTCTGGAAAGCAAGAGCGTGCTTCTTGCTCTAAAGCAGAGTGTGTTTCATGGATGAGAAGTGTGCTGTGTGTTTCCCTTCAGAAACGGAGTTAAATGCCAGGCTCTGTTTCTTCCTACAAGCGAGACTTCGTTTCAGGTAAACGCAGTCACTTTTCAGCTCAAACGAAGCTATATTGTACACGAAGCTCACACGTTTCTCGCTCTTAACTGAAACGCATTGGATGTTCGAGGGCCTGTGGTTTGTATCAGTTTCAGAAGCAGAGTTGAACTAGATATGGTCCGTGTGTGTAGGAAACACAGTTCTTTTGTTCTGAGCACTCTCACGTTTCCGGCCTTATTCGAGACTCTAGAAAGCAAGAGCGTGCTTCTTGCTCTAAAGCAGAGTGTGTTTCATGGATGAGAAGTGTGCTGTGTGTTTCCCTTCAGAAACGGAGTTAAATGCCAGGCTCTGTGTCTTCCTACAAGCGAGACTTCGTTTCAGGTAAACGCAGTCACTTTTCAGCTCAAACGAAGCTATATTGTACACGAAGCTCACACGTTTCTCGCGCTTAACTGAAACGCATTGGATGTTCGAGGGCCTGTGGTTTGTATCAGTTTCAGAAGCAGAGTTGAACTAGATATGGTCCGTGTGTGTAGGAAACACAGTTCTTTTGTTCTGAGCACTCTCACGTTTCCCGCCTTATTCGAGACTCTAGAAAGCAAGAGCGTGCTTCTTGCTCTAAAGCAGAGTGTGTTTCATGGATGAGAAGTTTGCTGTGTGTTTCCCTTCAGAAACGGAGTTAAATGCCAGGCTCTGTGTCTTCCTACAAGCGAGACTTCGTTTCAGGTAAACGCAGTCACTTTTCAGCTCAAACGAAGCTATATTGTACACGAAGCTCACACGTTTCTCGCTCTTAACTGAAACGCATTGGATGTTCGAGGGCCTGTGGTTTGTATCAGTTTCAGAAGCAGAGTTGAACTAGATATGGTCCGTGTGTGTAGGAAACACAGTTCTTTTGTTCTGAGCACTCTCACGTTTCCCGCCTTATTCGAGACTCTAGAAAGCAAGAGCGTGCTTCTTGCTCTAAAGCAGAGTGTGTTTCATGGATGAGAAGTGTGCTGTGTGTTTCCCTTCAGAAACGGAGTTAAATGCCAGGCTCTGTGTCTTCCTACAAGCGAGACTTCGTTTCAGGTAAACACAGTCACTTTTCAGCTCAAACGAAGCTATATTGTACACGAAGCTCACACGCTTCTGGCTCTTAACTGAAACGCATTGGATGTTCGAGGGCCTGTGGTTTGTATCAGTTTCAGAAGCAGAGTTGAACTAGATATGGTCCGTGTGTGTAGGAAACACAGTTCTTTTGTTCTGAGCACACTCACGTTTCCCGCCTTATTCGAGACTCTAGAAAGCAAGAGCGTGCTTCTTGCTCTAAAGCAGAGTGTGTTTCATGGATGAGAAGTGTGCTGTGTGTTTCCCTTCAGAAACGGAGTTAAATGCCAGGCTCTGTGTCTTCCTACAAGCGAGACTTCGTTTCAGGTAAACGCAGTCACTTTTCAGCTCAAACGAAGCTATATTGTACACGAAGCTCACACGTTTCTCGCTCTTAACTGAAACGCATTGGATGTTCGAGGGCCTGTGCTTTGTATCAGTTTCAGAAGCAGAGTTGAACTAGATATGGTCCGTGTGTGTAGGAAACACAGTTCTTTGGTTCTGAGCACTCTCACGTTTCCCGCCTTATTAGAGACTCTAGAAAGCAAGAGCGTGCTTCTTGCTCTAAAGCAGAGTGTGTTTCATGGATGAGAAGTGTGCTGTGTGTTTCCCTTCAGAAACGGAGTTAAATGCCAGGTTCTGTGTCTTCCTACAAGCGAGACTTCGTTTCAGGTAAACGCAGTCACTTTTCAGCTCAAACCAAGCTATATTGTACACGAAGCTCACACGATTCTCCCTCTTAACTGAAACGCATTGGATGTTCGAGGGCCTGTGGTTTGTATCAGTTTCAGAAGCAGAGTTGAACTAGATATGGTCCGTGTGTGTAGGAAACACAGTTCTTTTGTTCTGAGCACTCTCACGTTTCCCGCCTTATTCGAGACTCTAGAAAGCAAGAGCGTGCTTCTTGCTCTAAAGCAGAGTGTGTTTCATGGATGAGAAGTGTGCTGTGTGTTTCCCTTCAGAAACGGAGTTAAATGCCAGGCTCTGTGTCTTCCCACAAGCGAGACTTCGTTTCAGGTAAACGCAGTCACTTTTCAGCTCAAACGAAGCTATATTGTACACGAAGCTCACACGTTTCTCGCTCTTAACTGAAACGCATTGGATGTTCGAGGGCCTGTGGTTTGTATCAGTTTCAGAAGCAGAGTTGAACTAGATATGGTCCGTGTGTGTAGGAAACACAGTTCTTTTGTTCTGAGCACTCTCACGTTTCCCGCCTTATTCGAGACTCTAGAAAGCAAGAGCGTGCTTCTTGCTCTAAAGCAGAGTGTGTTTCATGGATGAGAAGTGTGCTGTGTGTTTCCCTTCAGAAACGGAGTTAAATGCCAGGTTCTGTGTCTTCCTACAAGCGAGACTTCGTTTCAGGTAAACGCAGTCACTTTTCAGCTCAAAAGAAGCTATATTGTACACGAAGCTCACACGATTCTCCCTCTTAACTGAAACGCATTGGATGTTCGAGGGCCTGTGGTTTGTATCAGTTTCAGAAGCAGAGTTGAACTAGATATGGTCCGTGTGTGTAGGAAACACAGTTCTTTTGTTCTGAGCACTCTCACGTTTCCCGCCTTATTCGAGACTCTAGAAAGCAAGAGCGTGCTTCTTGCTCTAAAGCAGAGTGTGTTTCATGGATGAGAAGTGTGCTGTGTGTTTCCCTTCAGAAACGGAGTTAAATGCCAGGCTCTGTGTCTTCCCACAAGCGAGACTTCGTTTCAGGTAAACGCAGTCACTTTTCAGCTCAAACGAAGCTATATTGTACACGAAGCTCACACGTTTCTCGCTCTTAACTGAAACGCATTGGATGTTCGAGGGCCTGTGGTTTGTATCAGTTTCAGAAGCAGAGTTGAACTAGATATGGTCCGTGTGTGTAGGAAACACAGTTCTTTTGTTCTGAGCACTCTCACGTTTCCCGCCTTATTCGAGACTCTAGAAAGCAAGAGCGTGCTTCTTGCTCTAAAGCAGAGTGTGTTTCATGGATGAGAAGTGTGCTGTGTGTTTCCCTTCAGAAACGGAGTTAAATGCCAGGCTCTGTGTCTTCCTACAAGCGAGACTTCGTTTCAGGTAAACACAGTCACTTTTCAGCTCAAACGAAGCTATATTGTACACGAAGCTCACACGCTTCTGGCTCTTAACTGAAACGCATTGGATGTTCGAGGGCCTGTGGTTTGTATCAGTTTCAGAAGCAGAGTTGAACTAGATATGGTCCGTGTGTGTAGGAAACACAGTTCTTTTGTTCTGAGCACACTCACGTTTCCCGCCTTATTCGAGACTCTAGAAAGCAAGAGCGTGCTTCTTGCTCTAAAGCAGAGTGTGTTTCATGGATGAGAAGTGTGCTGTGTGTTTCCCTTCAGAAACGGAGTTAAATGCCAGGCTCTGTGTCTTCCTACAAGCGAGACTTCGTTTCAGGTAAACGCAGTCACTTTTCAGCTCAAACGAAGCTATATTGTACACGAAGCTCACACGTTTCTCGCTCTTAACTGAAACGCATTGGATGTTCGAGGGCCTGTGCTTTGTATCAGTTTCAGAAGCAGAGTTGAACTAGATATGGTCCGTGTGTGTAGGAAACACAGTTCTTTGGTTCTGAGCACTCTCACGTTTCCCGCCTTATTAGAGACTCTAGAAAGCAAGAGCGTGCTTCTTGCTCTAAAGCAGAGTGTGTTTCATGGATGAGAAGTGTGCTGTGTGTTTCCCTTCAGAAACGGAGTTAAATGCCAGGTTCTGTGTCTTCCTACAAGCGAGACTTCGTTTCAGGTAAACGCAGTCACTTTTCAGCTCAAACGAAGCTATATTGTACACGAAGCTCACACGATTCTCCCTCTTAACTGAAACGCATTGGATGTTCGAGGGCCTGTGGTTTGTATCAGTTTCAGAAGCAGAGTTGAACTAGATATGGTCCGTGTGTGTAGGAAACACAGTTCTTTTGTTCTGAGCACTCTCACGTTTCCCGCCTTATTCGAGACTCTAGAAAGCAAGAGCGTGCTTCTTGCTCTAAAGCAGAGTGTGTTTCATGGATGAGAAGTGTGCTGTGTGTTTCCCTTCAGAAACGGAGTTAAATGCCAGGCTCTGTGTCTTCCCACAAGCGAGACTTCGTTTCAGGTAAACGCAGTCACTTTTCAGCTCAAACGAAGCTATATTGTACACGAAGCTCACACGTTTCTCGCTCTTAACTGAAACGCATTGGATGTTCGAGGGCCTGTGGTTTGTATCAGTTTCAGAAGCAGAGTTGAACTAGATATGGTCCGTGTGTGTAGGAAACACAGTTCTTTTGTTCTGAGCACTCTCACGTTTCCCGCCTTATTCGAGACTCTAGAAAGCAAGAGCGTGCTTCTTGCTCTAAAGCAGAGTGTGTTTCATGGATGAGAAGTGTGCTGTGTGTTTCCCTTCAGAAACGGAGTTAAATGCCAGGTTCTGTGTCTTCCTACAAGCGAGACTTCGTTTCAGGTAAACGCAGTCACTTTTCAGCTCAAAAGAAGCTATATTGTACACGAAGCTCACACGATTCTCCCTCTTAACTGAAACGCATTGGATGTTCGAGGGCCTGTGGTTTGTATCAGTTTCAGAAGCAGAGTTGAACTAGATATGGTCCGTGTGTGTAGGAAACACAGTTCTTTTGTTCTGAGCACTCTCACGTTTCCCGCCTTATTCGAGACTCTAGAAAGCAAGAGCGTGCTTCTTGCTCTAAAGCAGAGTGTGTTTCATGGATGAGAAGTGTGCTGTGTGTTTCCCTTCAGAAACGGAGTTAAATGCCAGGCTCTGTGTCTTCCCACAAGCGAGACTTCGTTTCAGGTAAACGCAGTCACTTTTCAGCTCAAACGAAGCTATATTGTACACGAAGCTCACACGTTTCTCGCTCTTAACTGAAACGCATTGGATGTTCGAGGGCCTGTGGTTTGTATCAGTTTCAGAAGCAGAGTTGAACTAGATATGGTCCGTGTGTGTAGGAAACACAGTTCTTTTGTTCTGAGCACTCTCACGTTTCCCGCCTTATTCGAGACTCTAGAAAGCAAGAGCGTGCTTCTTGCTCTAAAGCAGAGTGTGTTTCATGGATGAGAAGTGTGCTGTGTGTTTCCCTTCAGAAACGGAGTTAAATGCCAGGCTCTGTGTCTTCCTACAAGCGAGACTTCGTTTCAGGTAAACGCAGTCACTTTTCAGCTCAAACGAAGCTATATTGTACACGAAGCTCACACGTTTCTCGCTCTTAACTGAAACGCATTGGATGTTCGAGGGCCTGTGCTTTGTATCAGTTTCAGAAGCAGAGTTGAACTAGATATGGTCCGTGTGTGTAGGAAACACAGTTCTTTGGTTCTGAGCACTCTCACGTTTCCCGCCTTATTAGAGACTCTAGAAAGCAAGAGCGTGCTTCTTGCTCTAAAGCAGAGTGTGTTTCATGGATGAGAAGTGTGCTGTGTGTTTCCCTTCAGAAACGGAGTTAAATGACAGGTTCTGTGTCTTCCTACAAGCGAGACTTCGTTTCAGGTAAACGCAGTCACTTTTCAGCTCAAACGAAGCTATATTGTACACGAAGCTCACACGATTCTCCCTCTTAACTGAAACGCATTGGATGTTCGAGGGCCTGTGGTTTGTATCAGTTTCAGAAGCAGAGTTTAACTAGATATGGTCCGTGTGTGTAGGAAACACAGTTCTTTTGTTCTGAGCACTCTCACGTTTCCCGCCTTATTCGAGACTCTAGAAAGCAAGAGCGTGCTTCTTGCTCTAAAGCAGAGTGTGTTTCATGGATGAGAAGTGTGCTGTGTGTTTCCCTTCAGAAACGGAGTTAAATGCCAGGCTCTGTGTCTTCCCACAAGCGAGACTTCGTTTCAGGTAAACGCAGTCACTTTTCAGCTCAAACGAAGCTACATTGTACACGAAGCTCACACGTTTCTCGCTCTTAACTGAAACGCATTGGATGTTCGAGGGCCTGTGGTTTGTATCAGTTTCAGAAGCAGAGTTGAACTAGATATGGTCCGTGTGTGTAGGAAACACAGTTCTTTTGTTCTGAGCACTCTCACGTTTCCCGCCTTATTCGAGACTCTAGAAAGCAAGAGCGTGCTTCTTGCTCTAAAGCAGAGTGTGTTTCATGGATGAGAAGTGTGCTGTGTGTTTCCCTTCAGAAACGGAGTTAAATGCCAGGCTCTGTGTCTTCCTACAAGCGAGACTTCGTTTCAGGTAAACGCAGTCACTTTTCAGCTCAAACGAAGCTATATTGTACACGAAGCTCACACGTTTCTCGCTCTTAACTGAAACGCATTGGATGTTCGAGGGCCTGTGCTTTGTATCAGTTTCAGAAGCAGAGTTGAACTAGATATGGTCCGTGTGTGTAGGAAACACAGTTCTTTGGTTCTGAGCACTCTCACGTTTCCCGCCTTATTAGAGACTCTAGAAAGCAAGAGCGTGCTTCTTGCTCTAAAGCAGAGTGTGTTTCATGGATGAGAAGTGTGCTGTGTGTTTCCCTTCAGAAACGGAGTTAAATGCCAGGTTCTGTGTCTTCCTACAAGCGAGACTTCGTTTCAGGTAAACGCAGTCACTTTTCAGCTCAAACGAAGCTATATTGTACACGAAGCTCACACGATTCTCCCTCTTAACTGAAACGCATTGGATGTTCGAGGGCCTGTGGTTTGTATCAGTTTCAGAAGCAGAGTTGAACTAGATATGGTCCGTGTGTGTAGGAAACACAGTTCTTTTGTTCTGAGCACTCTCACGTCTCCCGCCTTATTCGAGACTCTAGAAAGCAAGAGCGTGCTTCTTGCTCTAAAGCAGAGTGTGTTTCATGGATGAGAAGTGTGCTGTGTGTTTCCCTTCAGAAACGGAGTTAAATGCCAGGCTCTGTGTCTTCCTACAAGCGAGACTTCGTTTCAGGTAAACGCAGTCACTTTTCAGCTCAAACGAAGCTATATTGTACACGAAGCTCACACGTTTCTCGCTCTTAACTGAAACGCATTGGATGTTCGAGGGCCTGCGGTTTGTATCAGTTTCAGAAGCAGAGTTGAACTAGATATGGTCCGTGTGTGTAGGAAACACAGTTCTTTTGTTCTGAGCACTCTCATGTTTCCCGCCTTATTCGAGACTCTAGAAAGCAAGAGCGTGCTTCTTGCTCTAAAGCAGAGTGTGTTTCATGGATGAGAAGTGTGCTGTGTGTTTCCCTTCAGAAACGGAGTTAAATGCCAGGCTCTGTGTCTTCCCACAAGCGAGACTTCGTTTCAGGTAAACGCAGTCACTTTTCAGCTCAAACGAAGCTATATTGTACACGAAGCTCACACGTTTCTCGCTCTTAACTGAAACGCATTGGATGTTCGAGGGCCTGTGGTTTGTATCAGTTTCAGAAGCAGAGTTGAACTAGATATGGTCCGTGTGTGTAGGAAACACAGTTCTTTTGTTCTGAGCACTCTCACGTTTCCCGCCTTATTAGAGACTCTAGAAAGCAAGAGCGTGCTTCTTGCTCTAAAGCAGAGTGTGTTTCATGGATGAGAAGTGTGCTGTGTGTTTCCCTTCAGAAACGGAGTTAAATGCCAGGCTCTGTGTCTTCCTACAAGCGAGACTTCGTTTCAGGTAAACGCAGTCACTTTTCAGCTCAAACGAAGCTATATTGTACACGAAGCTCACACGTTTCTCGCTCTTAACTGAAACGCATTGGATGTTCGAGGGCCTGTGGTTTGTATCAGTTTCAGAAGCAGAGTTGAACTAGATATGGTCCGTGTGTGTAGGAAACACAGTTCTTTTGTTCTGAGCACTCTCACGTTTCCCGCCTTATTAGAGACTCTAGAAAGCAAGAGCGTGCTTCTTGCTCTATTGCAGAGTGTGTTTCATGGATGAGAAGTGTGCTGTGTGTTTCCCTTCAGAAACGGAGTTAAATGCCAGGCTCTGTGTCTTCCTACAAGCGAGACTTCGTTTCAGGTAAACGCAGTCACTTTTCAGCTCAAACGAAGCTATATTGTACACGAAGCTCACACGTTTCTCGCTCTTAATTGAAACGCATTGGATGTTCGAGGGCCTGTGGTTTGTATCAGTTTCAGAAGCAGAGTTGAACTAGATATGGTCCGTGTGTGTAGGAAACACAGTTCTTTTGTTCTGAGCACTCTCACGTTTCCCGCCTTATTCGAGACTCTAGAAAGCAAGAGCGTGCTTCTTGCTCTAAAGCAGAGTGTGTTTCATGGATGAGAAGTGTGCTGTGTGTTTCCCTTCAGAAACGGAGTTAAATGCCAGGCTCTCTGTCTTCCCACAAGCGAGACTTCGTTTCAGGTAAACGCAGTCACTTTTCAGCTCAAACGAAGCTATATTGTACACGAAGCTCACACGTTTCTCGCTCTTAACTGAAACGCATTGGATGTTCGAGGGCCTGTGGTTTGTATCAGTTTCAGAAGCAGAGTTGAACTAGATATGGTCCGTGTGTGTAGGAAACACAGTTCTTTTGTTCTGAGCACTCTCACGTTTCCCGCCTTATTCGAGACTCTAGAAAGCAAGAGCGTGCTTCTTGCTCTAAAGCAGAGTGTGTTTCATGGATGAGAAGTGTGCTGTGTGTTTCCCTTCAGAAACGGAGTTAAATGCCAGGCTCTGTGTCTTCCTACAAGTGAGACTTCGTTTAAGGTAAACGCAGTCACTTTTCAGCTCAAACGAAGCTATATTGTACACGAAGCTCACACGTTTCTTGCTCTTAACTGAAACGCATTGGATGTTCGAGGGCCTGTGGTTTGTATCAGTTTCAGAAGCAGAGTTGAACTAGATATGGTCCGTGTGTGTAGGAAACACAGTTCTTTTGTTCTGAGCACTCTTACGTCTCCCGCCTTATTCGAGACTCTAGAAAGCAAGAGCGTGCTTCTTGCTCTAAAGCAGAGTGTGTTTCATGGATGAGAAGTGTGCTGTGTGTTTCCCTTCAGAAACGGAGTTAAATGCCAGGTTCTGTGTCTTCCTACAAGCGAGACTTCGTTTCAGGTAAACGCAGTCACTTTTCAGCTCAAACGAAGCTATATTGTACACGAAGCTCACACGATTCTCCCTCTTAACTGAAACGCATTGGATGTTCGAGGGCCTGTGGTTTGTATCAGTTTCAGAAGCAGAGTTGAACTAGATATGGTCCGTGTGTGTAGGAAACACAGTTCTTTTGTTCTGAGCACTCTCACGTCTCCCGCCTTATTCGAGACTCTAGAAAGCAAGAGCGTGCTTCTTGCTCTAAAGCAGAGTGTGTTTCATGGTTGAGAAGTGTGCTGTGTGTTTCCCTTCAGAAACGGAGTTAAATGCCAGGCTCTGTGTCTTCCTACAAGCGAGACTTCGTTTCAGGTAAACGCAGTCACTTTTCAGCTCAAACGAAGCTATATTGTACACGAAGCTCACACGTTTCTCGCTCTTAACTGAAACGCATTGGATGTTCGAGGGCCTGTGGTTTGTATCAGTTTCAGAAGCAGAGTTGAACTAGATATGGTCCGTGTGTGTAGGAAACACAGTTCTTTTGTTCTGAGCACTCTCACGTTTCCCGCCTTATTCGAGACTCTAGAAAGCAAGAGCGTGCTTCTTGCTCTAAAGCAGAGTGTGTTTCATGGATGAGAAGTGTGCTGTGTGTTTCCCTTCAGAAACGGAGTTAAATGCCAGGTTCTGTGTCTTCCTACAAGCGAGACTTCGATTCAGGTAAACGCAGTCACTTTTCAGCTCAAACGAAGCTATATTGTACACGAAGCTCACACGTTTCTCGCTCTTAACTGAAACGCATTGGATGTTCGAGGGCCTGTGGTTTGTATCAGTTTCAGAAGCAGAGTTGAACTAGATATGGTCCGTGTGTGTAGGAAACACAGTTCTTTTGTTCTGAGCACTCTCACGTCTCCCGCCTTATTCGAGACTCTAGAAAGCAAGAGCGTGCTTCTTGCTCTAAAGCAGAGTGTGTTTCATGGATGAGAAGTGTACTGTGTGTTTCCCTTCAGAAACGGAGTTAAATGCCAGGCTCTGTGTCTTCCTACAAGCGAGACTTCGTTTCAGGTAAACACAGTCACTTTTCAGCTCAAACGAAGCTATATTGTACACGAAGCTCACACGTTTCTCGCTCTTAACTGAAACGCATTGGATGTTCGAGGGCCTGCGGTTTGTATCAGTTTCAGAAGCAGAGTTGAACTAGATATGGTCCGTGTGTGTAGGAAACACAGTTCTTTTGTTCTGAGCACTCTCACGTTTCCCGCCTTATTCGAGACTCTAGAAAGCAAGAGCGTGCTTCTTGCGCTAAAGCAGAGTGTGTTTCATGGATGAGAAGTGTGCTGTGTGTTTCCCTTCAGAAACGGAGTTAAATGCCAGGCTCTGTGTCTTCCCACAAGCGAGACTTCGTTTCAGGTAAACGCAGTCACTTTTCAGCTCAAACGAAGCTATATTGTACACGAAGCTCACACGTTTCTCGCTCTTAACTGAAACGCATTGGATGTTCAAGGGCCTGTGGTTTGTATCAGTTTCAGAAGCAGAGTTGAACTAGATATGGTCCGTGTGTGTAGGAAACACAGTTCTTTTGTTCTGAGCACGCTCACGTTTCCCGCCTTATTCGAGACTCTAGAAAGCAAGAGCGTGCTTCTTGCTCTAAAGCAGAGTGTGTTTCATGGATGAGAATTGTGCTGTGTGTTTCCCTTCAGAAACGGAGTTAAATGCCAGGCTCTGTGTCTTCCCACAAGCGAGACTTCGTTTCAGGTAAACGCAGTCACTTTTCAGCTCAAACGAAGCTATATTGTACACGAAGCTCACACGTTTCTTGCTCTTAACTGAAACGCATTGGATGTTCGAGGGCCTGTGGTTTGTATCAGTTTCAGAAGCAGAGTTGAACTAGATATGGTCCGTGTGTGTAGGAAACACAGTTCTTTTGTTCTGAGCACGCTCACGTTTCCCGCCTTATTCGAGAATCTAGAAAGCAAGAGCGTGCTTCTTGCTCTAAAGCAGAGTGTGTTTCATGGATGAGAAGTGTGCTGTGTGTTTTCCCTTCAGAAACGGAGTTAAATGCCAGGCTCTGTGTCTTCCTACAAGCGAGACTTCGTTTCAGGTAAACGCAGTCACTTTTCAGCTCAAACGAAGCTATATTGTACACGAAGCTCACACGTTTCTCGCTCTTAACTGAAACGCATTGGATGTTCGAGGGCCTGCGGTTTGTATCAGTTTCAGAAGCAGAGTTGAACTAGATATGGTCCGTGTGTGTAGGAAACACAGTTCTTTTGTTCTGAGCACTCTCACGTTTCCCGCCTTATTAGAGACTCTAGAAAGCAAGAGCGTGCTTCTTGCTCTAAAGCAGAGTGTGTTTCATGGATGAGAAGTGTGCTGTGTGTTTCCCTTCAGAAACGGAGTTAAATGCCAGGCTCTGTGTCTTCCTACAAGCGAGACTTCGTTTCAGGTAAACGCAGTCACTTTTCAGCTCAAACGAAGCTATATTGTACACGAAGCTCACACGTTTCTCGCTCTTAACTGAAACGCATTGGATGTTCGAGGGCCTGTGGTTTGTATCAGTTTCAGAAGCAGAGTTGAACTAGATATGGTCCGTGTGTGTAGGAAACACAGTTCTTTTGTTCTGAGCACTCTCACGTTTCCCGCCTTATTAGAGACTCTAGAATGCAAGAGCGTGCTTCTTGCTCTAAAGCAGAGTGTGTTTCATGGATGAGAAGTGTGCTGTGTGTTTCCCTTCAGAAACGGAGTTAAATGCCAGGCTCTGTGTCTTCCTACAAGCGAGACTTCGTTTCAGGTAAACGCAGTCACTTTTCAGCTCAAACGAAGCTATATTGTTACGAAGCTCACACGTTTCTCGCTCTTAACTGAAACGCATTGGATGTTCGAGGGCCTGTGGTTTGTATCAGTTTCAGAAGCAGAGTTGAACTAGATATGGTCCGTGTGTGTAGGAAACACAGTTCTTTTGTTCTGAGCACTCTCACGTTTCCCGCCTTATTCGAGACTCTAGAAAGCAAGAGCGTGCTTCTTGCTCTAAAGCAGAGTGTGTTTCATGGATGAGAAGTGTGCTGTGTGTTTCCCTTCAGAAACGGAGTTAAATGCCAGGCTCTGTGTCTTCCTACAAGCGAGACTTCGTTTCAGGTAAACGCAGTCACTTTTCAGCTCAAACGAAGCTATATTGTACACGAAGCTCACACGATTCTCGTGCTTAACTGAAACGCATTGGATGTTCGAGGGCCTGTGGTTTGTATCAGTTTCAGAAGCAGAGTTGAACTAGATATGGTCCGTGTGTGTAGGAAACACAGTTCTTTTGTTCTGAGCACTCTCACGTTTCCCGCCTTATTTGAGACTCTAGAAAGCAAGAGCGTGCTTCTTGCTCTAAAGCAGAGTGTGTTTCATGGATGAGAAGTGTGCTGTGTGTTTCCCTTCAGAAACGGAGTTAAATGCCAGGCTCTGTGTCTTCCTACAAGCGAGACTTCGTTTCAGGTAAACGCAGTCACTTTTCAGCTCAAACGAAGCTATATTGTACACGAAGCTCACACGTTTCTCGCTCTTAACTGAAACGCATTGGATGTTCGAGGGCCTGTGGTTTGTATCAGTTTCAGAAGCAGAGTTGAACTAGATATGGTCCGTGTGTGTAGGAAACACAGTTCTTTTGTTCTGAGCACGCTGACGTTTCCCGCCTTATTCGAGACTCTAGAAAGCAAGAGCGTGCTTCTTGCTCTAAAGCAGAATGTGTTTCATGGATGAGAAGTGTGCTGTGTGTTTCCCTTCAGAAACGGAGTTAAATGCCAGGCTCTGTGTCTTCCTACAAGCGAGACTTCGTTTCAGGTAAACGCAGTCACTTTTCAGCTCAAAGGAAGCTATATTGTACACGAAGCTCACACGTTTCTCGCTCTTAACTGAAACGCATTGGATGTTCGAGGGCCTGTGGTTTGTATCAGTTTCAGAAGCAGAGTTGAACTAGATATGGTCCGTGTGTGTAGGAAACACAGTTCTTTTGTTCTGAGCACTCTCACGTTTCTCGCCTTATTCGAGACTCTAGAAAGCAAGAGCGTGCTTCTTGCGCTAAAGCAGAGTGTGTTTCATGGATGAGATGTGTGCTGTGTGTTTCCCTTCAGAAACGGAGTTAAATGCCAGGCTCTGTGTCTTCCCACAAGCGAGACTTCGTTTCAGGTAAACGCAGTCACTTTTCAGCTCAAACGAAGCTATATTGTACACGAAGCTCACACGTTTCTCGCTCTTAACTGAAACGCATTGGATGTTCAAGGGCCTGTGGTTTGTATCAGTTTCAGAAGCAGAGTTGAACTAGATATGGTCCGTGTGTGTAGGAAACACAGTTCTTTTGTTCTGAGCACGCTGACGTTTCCCGCCTTATTCGAGACTCTAGAAAGCAAGAGCGTGCTTCTTGCTCTAAAGCAGAGTGTGTTTCATGGATGAGAATTGTGCTGTGTGTTTCCCTTCAGAAACGGAGTTAAATGCCAGGCTCTGTGTCTTCCCACAAGCGAGACTTCGTTTCAGGTAAACGCAGTCACTTTTCAGCTCAAACGAAGCTATATTGTACACGAAGCTCACACGTTTCTCGCTCTTAACTGAAACGCATTAGATGTTCGAGGGCCTGTGGTTTGTATCAGTTTCAGAAGCAGAGTTGAACTAGATATGGTCCGTGTGTGTAGGAAACACAGTTCTTTTGTTCTGAGCACGCTCACGTTTCCCGCCTTATTCGAGACTCTAGAAAGCAAGAGCGTGCTTCTTGCTCTAAAGCAGAGTGTGTTTCATGGATGAGAAGTGTGCTGTGTGTTTCCCTTCAGAAACGGAGTTAAATGCCAGGCTCTGTGTCTTCCTACAAGCGAGACTTCGTTTCAGGTAAACGCAGTCACTTTTCAGCTCAAACGAAGCTATATTGTACACGAAGCTCACACGTTTCTCGCTCTTAACTGAAACGCATTGGATGTTCGAGGGCCTGCGGTTTGTATCAGTTTCAGAAGCAGAGTTGAACTAGATATGGTCCGTGTGTGTAGGAAACACAGTTCTTTTGTTCTGAGCACTCTCACGTTTCCCGCCTTATTAGAGACTCTAGAAAGCAAGAGCGTGCTTCTTGCTCTAAAGCAGAGTGTGTTTCATGGATGAGAAGTGTGCTGTGTGTTTCCCTTCAGAAACGGAGTTAAATGCCAGGCTCTGTGTCTTCCTACAAGCGAGACTTCGTTTCAGGTAAACGCAGTCACTTTTCAGCTCAAACGAAGCTATATTGTACACGAAGCTCACACGTTTCTCGCTCTTAACTGAAACGCATTGGATGTTCGAGGGCCTGTGGTTTGTATCAGTTTCAGAAGCAGAGTTGAACTAGATATGGTCCGTGTGTGTAGGAAACACAGTTCTTTTGTTCTGAGCACTCTCACGTTTCCCGCCTTATTCGAGACTCTAGAAAGCAAGAGCGTGCTTCTTGCTCTAAAGCAGAGTGTGTTTCATGGATGAGAATTGTGCTGTGTGTTTCCCTTCAGAAACGGAGTTAAATGCCAGGCTCTGTGTCTTCCCAAAAGCGAGACTTCGTTTCAGGTAAACGCAGTCACTTTTCAGCTCAAACGAAGCTATATTGTACACGAAGCTCACACGTTTCTCGCTCTTAACTGAAACGCATTAGATGTTCGAGGGCCTGTGGTTTGTATCAGTTTCAGAAGCAGAGTTGAACTAGATATGGTCCGTGTGTGTAGGAAACACAGTTCTTTTGTTCTGAGCACGCTCACGTTTCCCGCCTTATTCGAGACTCTAGAAAGCAAGAGCGTGCTTCTTGCTCTAAAGCAGAGTGTGTTTCATGGATGAGAAGTGTGCTGTGTGTTTCCCTTCAGAAACGGAGTTAAATGCCAGGCTCTGTGTCTTCCTACAAGCGAGACTTCGTTTCAGGTAAACGCAGTCACTTTTCAGCTCAAACGAAGCTATATTGTACACGAAGCTCACACGTTTCTCGCTCTTAACTGAAACGCATTGGATGTTCGAGGGCCTGCGGTTTGTATCAGTTTCAGAAGCAGAGTTGAACTAGATATGGTCCGTGTGTGTAGGAAACACAGTTCTTTTGTTCTGAGCACTCTCACGTTTCCCGCCTTATTAGAGACTCTAGAAAGCAAGAGCGTGCTTCTTGCTCTAAAGCAGAGTGTGTTTCATGGATGAGAAGTGTGCTGTGTGTTTCCCTTCAGAAACGGAGTTAAATGCCAGGCTCTGTGTCTTCCTACAAGCGAGACTTCGTTTCAGGTAAACGCAGTCACTTTTCAGCTCAAACGAAGCTATATTGTACACGAAGCTCACACGTTTCTCGCTCTTAACTGAAACGCATTGGATGTTCGAGGGCCTGTGGTTTGTATCAGTTTCAGAAGCAGAGTTGAACTAGATATGGTCCGTGTGTGTAGGAAACACAGTTCTTTTGTTCTGAGCACTCTCACGTTTCCCGCCTTATTAGAGACTCTAGAAAGCAAGAGCGTGCTTCTTGCTCTAAAGCAGAGTGTGTTTCATGGATGAGAAGTGTGCTGTGTGTTTCCCTTCAGAAACGGAGTTAAATGCCAGGCTCTGTGTCTTCCTACAAGCGAGACTTCGTTTCAGGTAAACGCAGTCACTTTTCAGCTCAAACGAAGCTATATTGTACACGAAGCTCACACGTTTCTCGCTCTTAACTGAAACGCATTGGATGTTCGAGGGCCTGTGGTTTGTATCAGTTTCAGAAGCAGAGTTGAACTAGATATGGTCCGTGTGTGTAGGAAACACAGTTCTTTTGTTCTGAGCACTCTCACGTTTCCCGCCTTATTCGAGACTCTAGAAAGCAAGAGCGTGCTTCTTGCTCTAAAGCAGAGTGTGTTTCATGGATGAGAATTGTGCTGTGTGTTTCCCTTCAGAAACGGAGTTAAATGCCAGGCTCTGTGTCTTCCCAAAAGCGAGACTTCGTTTCAGGTAAACGCAGTCACTTTTCAGCTCAAACGAAGCTATATTGTACACGAAGCTCACACGTTTCTCGCTCTTAACTGAAACGCATTAGATGTTCGAGGGCCTGTGGTTTGTATCAGTTTCAGAAGCAGAGTTGAACTAGATATGGTCCGTGTGTGTAGGAAACACAGTTCTTTTGTTCTGAGCACGCTCACGTTTCCCGCCTTATTCGAGACTCTAGAAAGCAAGAGCGTGCTTCTTGCTCTAAAGCAGAGTGTGTTTCATGGATGAGAAGTGTGCTGTGTGTTTCCCTTCAGAAACGGAGTTAAATGCCAGGCTCTGTGTCTTCCTACAAGCGAGACTTCGTTTCAGGTAAACGCAGTCACTTTTCAGCTCAAACGAAGCTATATTGTACACGAAGCTCACACGTTTCTCGCTCTTAACTGAAACGCATTGGATGTTCGAGGGCCTGCGGTTTGTATCAGTTTCAGAAGCAGAGTTGAACTAGATATGGTCCGTGTGTGTAGGAAACACAGTTCTTTTGTTCTGAGCACTCTCACGTTTCCCGCCTTATTAGAGACTCTAGAAAGCAAGAGCGTGCTTCTTGCTCTAAAGCAGAGTGTGTTTCATGGATGAGAAGTGTGCTGTGTGTTTCCCTTCAGAAACGGAGTTAAATGCCAGGCTCTGTGTCTTCCTACAAGCGAGACTTCGTTTCAGGTAAACGCAGTCACTTTTCAGCTCAAACGAAGCTATATTGTACACGAAGCTCACACGTTTCTCGCTCTTAACTGAAACGCATTGGATGTTCGAGGGCCTGTGGTTTGTATCAGTTTCAGAAGCAGAGTTGAACTAGATATGGTCCGTGTGTGTAGGAAACACAGTTCTTTTGTTCTGAGCACTCTCACGTTTCCCGCCTTATTAGAGACTCTAGAAAGCAAGAGCGTGCTTCTTGCTCTAAAGCAGAGTGTGTTTCATGGATGAGAAGTGTGCTGTGTGTTTCCCTTCAGAAACGGAGTTAAATGCCAGGCTCTGTGTCTTCCTACAAGCGAGACTTCGTTTCAGGTAAACGCAGTCACTTTTCAGCTCAAACGAAGCTATATTGTACACGAAGCTCACACGTTTCTCGCTCTTAACTGAAACGCATTGGATGTTCGAGGGCCTGTGGTTTGTATCAGTTTCAGAAGCAGAGTTGAACTAGATATGGTCCGTGTGTGTAGGAAACACAGTTCTTTTGTTCTGAGCACTCTCACGTTTCCCGCCTTATTCGAGACTCTAGAAAGCAAGAGCGTGCTTCTTGCTCTAAAGCAGAGTGTGTTTCATGGATGAGAAGTGTGCTGTGTGTTTCCCTTCAGAAACGGAGTTAAATGCCAGGCTCTGTGTCTTCCTACAAGCGAGACTTCGTTTCAGGTAAACGCAGTCACTTTTCAGCTCAAACGAAGCTATATTGTACACGAAGCTCACACGTTTCTCGCGCTTAACTGAAACGCATTGGATGTTCGAGGGCCTGTGGTTTGTATCAGTTTCAGAAGCAGAGTTGAACTAGATATGGTCCGTGTGTGTAGGAAACACAGTTCTTTTGTTCTGAGCACTCTCACGTTTCCCGCCTTATTTGAGACTCTAGAAAGCAAGAGCGTGCTTCTTGCTCTAAAGCAGAGTGTGTTTCATGGATGAGAAGTGTGCTGTGTGTTTCCCTTCAGAAACGGAGTTAAATGCCAGGCTCTGTGTCTTCCTACAAGCGAGACTTCGTTTCAGGTAAACGCAGTCACTTTTCAGCTCAAACGAAGCTATATTGTACACGAAGCTCACACGTTTCTCGCTCTTAACTGAAACGCATTGGATGTTCGAGGGCCTGTGGTTTGTATCAGTTTCAGAAGCAGAGTTGAACTAGATATGGTCCGTGTGTGTAGGAAACACAGTTCTTTTGTTCTGAGCACTCTCACGTTTCCCGCCTTATTCGAGACTCTAGAAAGCAAGAGCGTGCTTCTTGCTCTAAAGCAGAGTGTGTTTCATGGATGAGAAGTGTGCTGTGTGTTTCCCTTCAGAAACGGAGTTAAATGCCAGGCTCTGTGTCTTCCTACAAGCGAGACTTCGTTTCAGGTAAACGCAGTCACTTTTCAGCTCAAACGAAGCTATATTGTACACGAAGCTCACACGTTTCTCGCTCTTAACTGAAACGCATTGGATGTTCGAGGGCCTGTGGTTTGTATCAGTTTCAGAAGCAGAGTTGAACTAGATATGGTCCGTGTGTGTAGGAAACACAGTTCTTTTGTTCTGAGCACTCTCACGTTTCCCGCCTTCTTCGAGACTCTAGAAAGCAAGAGCGTGCTTCTTGCTCTAAAGCAGAGTGTGTTTCATGGATGAGAAGTGTGCTGTGTGTTTCCCTTCAGAAACGGAGTTAAATGCCAGGCTCTGTGTCTTCCCACAAGCGAGACTTCGTTTCAGGTAAACGCAGTCACTTTTCAGCTCAAACGAAGCTATATTGTACACGAAGCTCACACGTTTCTCGCTCTTAACTGAAACGCATTGGATGTTCGAGGGCCTGTGGTTTGTATCAGTTTCAGAAGCAGAGTTGAACTAGATATGGTCCGTGTGTGTAGGAAACACAGTTCTTTTGTTCTGAGCACTCTCACGTTTCCCGCCTTATTCGAGACTCTAGAAAGCAAGAGCGTGCTTCTTGCTCTAAAGCAGAGTGTGTTTCATGGATGAGAAGTGTGCTGTGTGTTTCCCTTCAGAAACGGAGTTAAATGCCAGGCTCTGTGTCTTCCTACAAGCGAGACTTCGTTTCAGGTAAACGCAGTCACTTTTCAGCTCAAACGAAGCTATATTGTACACGAAGCTCACACGTTTCTCGCTCTTAACTGAAACGCATTGGATGTTCGAGGGCCTGTGGTTTGTATCAGTTTCAGAAGCAGAGTTGAACTAGATATGGTCCGTGTGTGTAGGAAACACAGTTCTTTTGTTCTGAGCACTCTCACGTTTCCCGCCTTATTCGAGACTCTAGAAAGCAAGAGCGTGCTTCTTGCTCTAAAGCAGAGTGTGTTTCATGGATGAGAAGTGTGCTGTGTGTTTCCCTTCAGAAACGGAGTTAAATGCCAGGCTCTGTGTCTTCCTACAAGCGAGACTTCGTTTCAGGTAAACGCAGTCACTTTTCAGCTCAAACGAAGCTATATTGTACACGAAGCTCACACGTTTCTCGCTCTTAACTGAAACGCATTGGATGTTCGAGGGCCTGTGGTTTGTATCAGTTTCAGAAGCAGAGTTGAACTAGATATGGTCCGTGTGTGTAGGAAACACAGTTCTTTTGTTCTGAGCACTCCCACGTTTCCCGCCTTATTCGAGACTCTAGAAAGCAAGAGCGTGCTTCTTGCTCTAAAGCAGAGTGTGTTTCATGGATGAGAAGTGTGCTGTGTGTTTCCCTTCAGAAACGGAGTTAAATGCCAGGCTCTGTGTCTTCCCACAAGCGAGACTTCGTTTCAGGTAAACGCAGTCACTTTTCAGCTCAAACGAAGCTATATTGTACACGAAGCTCACACGATTCTCGCTCTTAACTGAAACGCATTGGATGTTCGAGGGCCTGTGGTTTGTATCAGTTTCAGAAGCAGAGTTGAACTAGATATGGTCCGTGTGTGTAGGAAACACAGTTCTTTTGTTCTGAGCACTCTCACGTTTCCCGCCTTATTCGAGACTCTAGAAAGCAAGAGCGTGCTTCTTGCTCTAAAGCAGAGTGTGTTTCATGGATGAGAAGTGTGCTGTGTGTTTCCCTTCAGAAACGGAGTTAAATGCCAGGCTCTGTGTCTTCCTACAAGCGAGACTTCGTTTCAGGTAAACGCAGTCACTTTTCAGCTCAAACGAAGCTATATTGTACACGAAGCTCACACGTTTCTCGCTCTTAACTGAAACGCATTGGATGTTCGAGGGCCTGTGGTTTGTATCAGTTTCAGAAGCAGAGTTGAACTAGATATGGTCCGTGTGTGTAGGAAACACAGTTCTTTTGTTCTGAGCACTCTCACGTTTCCCGCCTTATTCGAGACTCTAGAAAGCAAGAGCGTGCTTCTTGCTCTAAAGCAGAGTGTATTTCATGGATGAGAAGTGTGCTGTGTGTTTCCCTTCAGAAACGGAGTTAAATGCCAGGCTCTGTGTCTTCCTACAAGCGAGACTTCGTTTCAGGTAAACGCAGTCACTTTTCAGCTCAAACGAAGCTATATTGTACACGAAGCTCACACGTTTCTCGCTCTTAACTGAAACGCATTGGATGTTCGAGGGCCTGTGCTTTGTATCAGTTTCAGAAGCAGAGTTGAACTAGATATGGTCCGTGTGTGTAGGAAACACAGTTCTTTTGTTCTGAGCACTCACGTTTCCCGCCTTATTCGAGACTCTAGAAAGCAAGAGCGTGCTTCTTGCGCTAAAGCAGAGTGTGTTTCATGGATGAGATGTGTGCTGTGTGTTTCCCTTCAGAAACGGAGTTAAATGCCAGGCTCTGTGTCTTCCCACAAGCGAGACTTCGTTTCAGGTAAACGCAGTCACTTTTCAGCTCAAACGAAGCTATATTGTACAGGAAGCTCACACGTTTCTCGCTCTTAACTGAAACGCATTGGATGTTCGAGGGCCTGTGGTTTGTATCAGTTTCAGAAGCAGAGTTGAACTAGATATGGTCCGTGTGTGTAGGAAACACAGTTCTTTTGTTCTGAGCACGCTGACGTTTCCCGCCTTATTCGAGACTCTAGAAAGCAAGAGCGTGCTTCTTGCTCTAAAGCAGAGTGTGTTTCATGGATGAGAATTGTGCTGTGTGTTTCCCTTCAGAAACGGAGTTAAATGCCAGGCTCTGTGTCTTCCCACAAGCGAGACTTCGTTTCAGGTAAACGCAGTCACTTTTCAGCTCAAACGAAGCTATATTGTACACGAAGCTCACACGTTTCTCGCTCTTAACTGAAACGCATTGGATGTTCGAGGGCCTGTGGTTTGTATCAGTTTCAGAAGCAGAGTTGAACTAGATATGGTCCGTGTGTGTAGGAAACACAGTTCTTTTGTTCTGAGCACGCTCACGTTTCCCGCCTTATTCGAGACTCTAGAAAGCAAGAGCGTGCTTCTTGCTCTAAAGCAGAGTGTGTTTCATGGATGAGAAGTGTGCTGTGTGTTTCCCTTCAGAAACGGAGTTAAATGCCAGGCTCTGTGTCTTCCTACAAGCGAGACTTCGTTTCAGGTAAACGCAGTCACTTTTCAGCTCAAACGAAGCTATATTGTACACGAAGCTCACACGTTTCTCGCTCTTAACTGAAACGCATTGGATGTTCGAGGGCCTGTGGTTTGTATCAGTTTCAGAAGCAGAGTTGAACTAGATATGGTCCGTGTGTGTAGGAAACACAGTTCTTTTGTTCTGAGCACTCTCACGTTTCCCGCCTTATTCGAGACTCTAGAAAGCAAGAGCGTGCTTCTTGCTCTAAAGCAGAGTGTGTTTCATGGATGAGAAGTGTGCTGTGTGTTTCCCTTCAGAAACGGAGTTAAATGCCAGGCTCTGTGTCTTCCTACAAGCGAGACTTCGTTTCAGGTAAACGCAGTCACTTTTCAGCTCAAACGAAGCTATATTGTACACGAAGCTCACACGTTTCTCGCTCTTAACTGAAACGCATTGGATGTTCGAGGGCCTGTGGTTTGTATCAGTTTCAGAAGCAGAGTTGAACTAGATATGGTCCGTGTGTGTAGGAAACACAGTTCTTTTGTTCTGAGCACTCTCACGTTTCCCGCCTTATTCGAGACTCTAGAAAGCAAGAGCGTGCTTCTTGCTCTAAAGCAGAGTGTGTTTCATGGATGAGATGTGTGCTGTGTGTTTCCCTTCAGAAACGGAGTTAAATGCCAGGCTCTGTGTCTTCCTACAAGCGAGACTTCGTTTCAGGTAAACGCAGTCACTTTTCAGCTCAAACTAAGCTATATTGTACACGAAGCTCACACGTTTCTCGCTCTTAACTGAAACGCATTGGATGTTCGAGGGCCTGTGGTTTGTATCAGTTTCAGAAGCAGAGTTGAACTAGATATGGTCCGTGTGTGTAGGAAACACAGTTCTTTTGTTCTGAGCACTCTCACGTTTCCCGCCTTATTAGAGACTCTAGAAAGCAAGAGCGTGCTTCTTGCTCTAAAGCAGAGTGTGTTTCATGGATGAGAAGTGTGCTGTGTGTTTCCCTTCAGAAATGGAGTTAAATGCCAGGCTCTGTGTCTTCCTACAAGCGAGACTTCGTTTCAGGTAAACGCAGTCACTTTTCAGCTCAAACGAAGCTATATTGTACACGAAGCTCACACGTTTCTCGCTCTTAACTGAAACGCATTGGATGTTCGAGGGCCTGTGGTTTGTATCAGTTTCAGAAGCAGAGTTGAACTAGATATGGTCCGTGTGTGTAGGAAACACAGTTCTTTTGTTCTGAGCACTCTCACGTTTCCCGCCTTATTCGAGACTCTAGAAAGCAAGAGCGTGCTTCTTGCTCTAAAGCAGAGTGTGTTTCATGGATGAGAAGTGTGCTGTGTGTTTCCCTTCAGAAACGGAGTTAAATGCCAGGCTCTGTGTCTTCCTACAAGCGAGACGTCGTTTCAGGTAAACGCAGTCACTTTTCAGCTCAAACGAAGCTATATTGTACACGAAGCTCACACGTTTCTCGCTCTTAACTGAAACGCATTGGATGTTCGAGGGCCTGTGGTTTGTATCAGTTTCAGAAGCAGAGTTGAACTAGATATGGTCCGTGTGTGTAGGAAACACAGTTCTTTTGTTCTGAGCACTCTCACGTTTCCCGCCTTATTCGAGACTCTAGAAAGCAAGAGCGTGCTTCTTGCTCTAAAGCAGAGTGTGTTTCATGGATGAGAAGTGTGCTGTGTGTTTCCCTTCAGAAACGGAGTTAAATGCCAGGCTCTGTGTCTTCCTACAAGCGAGACTTCGTTTCAGGTAAACGCAGTCACTTTTCAGCTCAAACGAAGCTATATTGTACACGAAGCTCACACGTTTCTCGCTCTTAACTGAAACGCATTGGATGTTCGAGGGCCTGTGGTTTGTATCAGTTTCAGAAGCAGAGTTGAACTAGATATGGTCCGTGTGTGTAGGAAACACAGTTCTTTTGTTCTGAGCACTCCCACGTTTCCCGCCTTATTCGAGACTCTAGAAAGCAAGAGCGTGCTTCTTGCTCTAAAGCAGAGTGTGTTTCATGGATGAGAAGTGTGCTGTGTGTTTCCCTTCAGAAACGGAGTTAAATGCCAGGCTCTGTGTCTTCCCACAAGCGAGACTTCGTTTCAGGTAAACGCAGTCACTTTTCAGCTCAAACGAAGCTATATTGTACACGAAGCTCACACGATTCTCGCTCTTAACTGAAACGCATTGGATGTTCGAGGGCCTGTGGTTTGTATCAGTTTCAGAAGCAGAGTTGAACTAGATATGGTCCGTGTGTGTAGGAAACACAGTTCTTTTGTTCTGAGCACTCTCACGTTTCCCGCCTTATTCGAGACTCTAGAAAGCAAGAGCGTGCTTCTTGCTCTAAAGCAGAGTGTGTTTCATGGATGAGAAGTGTGCTGTGTGTTTCCCTTCAGAAACGGAGTTAAATGCCAGGCTCTGTGTCTTCCTACAAGCGAGACTTCGTTTCAGGTAAACGCAGTCACTTTTCAGCTCAAACGAAGCTATATTGTACACGAAGCTCACACGTTTCTCGCTCTTAACTGAAACGCATTGGATGTTCGAGGGCCTGTGGTTTGTATCAGTTTCAGAAGCAGAGTTGAACTAGATATGGTCCGTGTGTGTAGGAAACACAGTTCTTTTGTTCTGAGCACGCTCACGTTTCCCGCCTTATTCGAGACTCTAGAAAGCAAGAGCGTGCTTCTTGCTCTAAAGCAGAGTGTGTTTCATGGATGAGAAGTGTGCTGTGTGTTTCCCTTCAGAAACGGAGTTAAATGCCAGGTTCTGTGTCTTCCTACAAGCGAGACTTCGTTTCAGGTAAACGCAGTCACTTTTCAGCTCAAACGAAGCTATATTGTACACGAAGCTCACACGTTTCTCGCTCTTAACTGAAACGCATTGGATGTTCGAGGGCCTGTGGTTTGTATCAGTTTCAGAAGCAGAGTTGAACTAGATATGGTCCGTGTGTGTAGGAAACACAGTTCTTTTGTTCTGAGCACTCTCACGTTTCCCGCCTTATTCGAGACTCTAGAAAGCAAGAGCGTGCTTCTTGCTCTAAAGCAGAGTGTGTTTCATGGATGAGAAGTGTGCTGTGTGTTTCCCTTCAGAAACGGAGTTAAATGCCAGGCTCTGTGTCTTCCTACAAGCGAGACTTCGTTTCAGGTAAACGCAGTCACTTTTCAGCTCAAACGAAGCTATATTGTACACGAAGCTCACACGTTTCTCGCTCTTAACTGAAACGCATTGGATGTTCGAGGGCCTGTGGTTTGTATCAGTTTCAGAAGCAGAGTTGAACTAGATATGGTCCGTGTGTGTAGGAAACACAGTTCTTTTGTTCTGAGCACTCTCACGTTTCCCGCCTTATTCGAGACTCTAGAAAGCAAGAGCGTGCTTCTTGCGCTAAAGCAGAGTGTGTTTCATGGATGAGATGTGTGCTGTGTGTTTCCCTTCAGAAACGGAGTTAAATGCCAGGCTCTGTGTCTTCCTACAAGCGAGACTTCGTTTCAGGTAAACGCAGTCACTTTTCAGCTCAAACGAAGCTATATTGTACACGAAGCTCACACGTTTCTCGCTCTTAACTGAAACGCATTGGATGTTCGAGGGCCTGTGGTTTGTATCAGTTTCAGAAGCAGAGTTGAACTAGATATGGTCCGTGTGTGTAGGAAACACAGTTCTTTTGTTCTGAGCACTCTCACGTTTCCCGCCTTATTCGAGACTCTAGAAAGCAAGAGCGTGCTTCTTGCTCTAAAGCAGAGTGTGTTTCATGGATGAGAAGTGTGCTGTGTGTTTCCCTTCAGAAATGGAGTTAAATGCCAGGCTCTGTGTCTTCCTACAAGCGAGACTTCGTTTCAGGTAAACGCAGTCACTTTTCAGCTCAAACGAAGCTATATTGTACACGAAGCTCACATGTTTCTCGCTCTTAACTGAAACGCATTGGATGTTCGAGGGCCTGTGGTTTGTATCAGTATCAGAAGCAGAGTTGAACTAGATATGGTCCGTGTGTGTAGGAAACACAGTTCTTTTGTTCTGAGCACTCTCACGTTTCCCGCCTTATTCGAGACTCTAGAAAGCAAGAGCGTGCTTCTTGCTCTAAAGCAGAGTGTGTTTCATGGATGAGAAGTGTGCTGTGTGTTTCCCTTCAGAAACGGAGTTAAATGCCAGGCTCTGTGTCTTCCTACAAGCGAGACTTCGTTTCAGGTAAACGCAGTCACTTTTCAGCTCAAACGAAGCTATATTGTACACGAAGCTCACACGTTTCTCGCTCTTAACTGAAACGCATTGGATGTTCGAGGGCCTGTGGTTTGTATCAGTTTCAGAAGCAGAGTTGAACTAGATATGGTCCGTGTGTGTAGGAAACACAGTTCTTTTGTTCTGAGCACTCTCACGTTTCCCGCCTTATTCGAGACTCTAGAAAGCAAGAGCGTGCTTCTTGCTCTAAAGCAGAGTGTGTTTCATGGATGAGAAGTGTGCTGTGTGTTTCCCTTCAGAAACGGAGTTAAATGCCAGGCTCTGTGTCTTCCTACAAGCGAGACTTCGTTTCAGGTAAACGCAGTCACTTTTCAGCTCAAACGAAGCTATATTGTACACGAAGCTCACACGTTTCTCGCTCTTAACTGAAACGCATTGGATGTTCGAGGGCCTGTGGTTTGTATCAGTTTCAGAAGCAGAGTTGAACTAGATATGGTCCGTGTGTGTAGGAAACACAGTTCTTTTGTTCTGAGCACTCCCACGTTTCCCGCCTTATTCGAGACTCTAGAAAGCAAGAGCGTGCTTCTTGCTCTAAAGCAGAGTGTGTTTCATGGATGAGAAGTGTGCTGTGTGTTTCCCTTCAGAAACGGAGTTAAATGCCAGGCTCTGTGTCTTCCCACAAGCGAGACTTCGTTTCAGGTAAACGCAGTCACTTTTCAGCTCAAACGAAGCTATATTGTACACGAAGCTCACACGATTCTCGCTCTTAACTGAAACGCATTGGATGTTCAAGGGCCTGTGGTTTGTATCAGTTTCAGAAGCAGAGTTGAACTAGATATGGTCCGTGTGTGTAGGAAACACAGTTCTTTTGTTCTGAGCACTCTCACGTTTCCCGCCTTATTCGAGACTCTAGAAAGCAAGAGCGTGCTTCTTGCTCTAAAGCAGAGTGTGTTTCATGGATGAGAAGTGTGCTGTGTGTTTCCCTTCAGAAACGGAGTTAAATGCCAGGCTCTGTGTCTTCCTACAAGCGAGACTTCGTTTCAGGTAAACGCAGTCACTTTTCAGCTCAAACGAAGCTATATTGTACACGAAGCTCACACGTTTCTCGCTCTTAACTGAAACGCATTGGATGTTCGAGGGCCTGTGGTTTGTATCAGTTTCAGAAGCAGAGTTGAACTAGATATGGTCCGTGTGTGTAGGAAACACAGTTCTTTTGTTCTGAGCACTCTCACGTTTCCCGCCTTATTCGAGACTCTAGAAAGCAAGAGCGTGCTTCTTGCGCTAAAGCAGAGTGTGTTTCATGGATGAGATGTGTGCTGTGTGTTTCCCTTCAGAAACGGAGTTAAATGCCAGGCTCTGTGTCTTCCCACAAGCGAGACTTCGTTTCAGGTAAACGCAGTCACTTTTCAGCTCAAACGAAGCTATATTGTACACGAAGCTCACACGTTTCTCGCTCTTAACTGAAACGCATTGGATGTTCGAGGGCCTGTGCTTTGTATCAGTTTCAGAAGCAGAGTTGAACTAGATATGGTCCGTGTGTGTAGGAAACACAGTTCTTTTGTTCTGAGCACGCTGACGTTTCCCGCCTTATTCGAGACTCTAGAAAGCAAGAGCGTGCTTCTTGCTCTAAAGCAGAGTGTGTTTCATGGATGAGAATTGTGCTGTGTGTTTCCCTTCAGAAACGGAGTTAAATGCCAGGCTCTGTGTCTTCCCACAAGCGAGACTTCGTTTCAGGTAAACGCAGTCACTTTTCAGCTCAAACGAAGCTATATTGTACACGAAGCTCACACGTTTCTCGCTCTTAACTGAAACGCATTGGATGTTCGAGGGCCTGTGGTTTGTATCAGTTTCAGAAGCAGAGTTGAACTAGATATGGTCCGTGTGTGTAGGAAACACAGTTCTTTTGTTCTGAGCACGCTCACGTTTCCCGCCTTATTCGAGACTCTAGAAAGCAAGAGCGTGCTTCTTGCTCTAAAGCAGAGTGTGTTTCATGGATGAGAAGTGTGCTGTGTGTTTCCCTTCAGAAACGGAGTTAAATGCCAGGCTCTGTGTCTTCCTACAAGCGAGACTTCGTTTCAGGTAAACGCAGTCACTTTTCAGCTCAAACGAAGCTATATTGTACACGAAGCTCACACGTTTCTCGCTCTTAACTGAAACGCATTGGATGTTCGAGGGCCTGTGGTTTGTATCAGTTTCAGAAGCAGAGTTGAACTAGATATGGTCCGTGTGTGTAGGAAACACAGTTCTTTTGTTCTGAGCACTCTCACGTTTCCCGCCTTATTCGAGACTCTAGAAAGCAAGAGCGTGCTTCTTGCTCTAAAGCAGAGTGTGTTTCATGGATGAGAAGTGTGCTGTGTGTTTCCCTTCAGAAACGGAGTTAAATGCCAGGCTCTGTGTCTTCCTACAAGCGAGACTTCGTTTCAGGTAAACGCAGTCACTTTTCAGCTCAAACGAAGCTATATTGTACACGAAGCTCACACGTTTCTCGCTCTTAACTGAAACGCATTGGATGTTCGAGGGCCTGTGGTTTGTATCAGTTTCAGAAGCAGAGTTGAACTAGATATGGTCCGTGTGTGTAGGAAACACAGTTCTTTTGTTCTGAGCACTCTCACGTTTCCCGCCTTATTCGAGACTCTAGAAAGCAAGAGCGTGCTTCTTGCGCTAAAGCAGAGTGTGTTTCATGGATGAGATGTGTGCTGTGTGTTTCCCTTCAGAAACGGAGTTAAATGCCAGGCTCTGTGTCTTCCTACAAGCGAGACTTCGTTTCAGGTAAACGCAGTCACTTTTCAGCTCAAACGAAGCTATTTTGTACACGAAGCTCACACGTTTCTCGCTCTTAACTGAAACGCATTGGATGTTCGAGGGCCTGTGGTTTGTATCAGTTTCAGAAGCAGAGTTGAACTAGATATGGTCCGTGTGTGTAGGAAACACAGTTCTTTTGTTCTGAGCACTCTCACGTTTCCCGCCTTATTCGAGACTCTAGAAAGCAAGAGCGTGCTTCTTGCTCTAAAGCAGAGTGTGTTTCATGGATGAGAAGTGTGCTGTGTGTTTCCCTTCAGAAACGGAGTTAAATGCCAGGCTCTGTGTCTTCCTACAAGCGAGACTTCGTTTCAGGTAAACGCAGTCACTTTTCAGCTCAAACGAAGCTATATTGTACACGAAGCTCACACGTTTCTCGCTCTTAACTGAAACGCATTGGATGTTCGAGGGCCTGTGGTTTGTATCAGTTTCAGAAGCAGAGTTGAACTAGATATGGTCCGTGTGTGTAGGAAACACAGTTCTTTTGTTCTGAGCACTCTCACGTTTCCCGCCTTATTCGAGACTCTAGAAAGCAAGAGCGTGCTTCTTGCGCTAAAGCAGAGTGTGTTTCATGGATGAGATGTGTGCTGTGTGTTTCCCTTCAGAAACGGAGTTAAATGCCAGGCTCTGTGTCTTCCCACAAGCGAGACTTCGTTTCAGGTAAACGCAGTCACTTTTCAGCTCAAACGAAGCTATATTGTACACGAAGCTCACACGTTTCTCGCTCTTAACTGAAACGCATTGGATGTTCGAGGGCCTGTGCTTTGTATCAGTTTCAGAAGCAGAGTTGAACTAGATATGGTCCGTGTGTGTAGGAAACACAGTTCTTTTGTTCTGAGCACGCTGACGTTTCCCGCCTTATTCGAGACTCTAGAAAGCAAGAGCGTGCTTCTTGCTCTAAAGCAGAGTGTGTTTCATGGATGAGAATTGTGCTGTGTGTTTCCCTTCAGAAACGGAGTTAAATGCCAGGCTCTGTGTCTTCCCACAAGCGAGACTTCGTTTCAGGTAAACGCAGTCACTTTTCAGCTCAAACGAAGCTATATTGTACACGAAGCTCACACGTTTCTCGCTCTTAACTGAAACGCATTGGATGTTCGAGGGCCTGTGGTTTGTATCAGTTTCAGAAGCAGAGTTGAACTAGATATGGTCCGTGTGTGTAGGAAACACAGTTCTTTTGTTCTGAGCACGCTCACGTTTCCCGCCTTATTCGAGACTCTAGAAAGCAAGAGCGTGCTTCTTGCTCTAAAGCAGAGTGTGTTTCATGGATGAGAAGTGTGCTGTGTGTTTCCCTTCAGAAACGGAGTTAAATGCCAGGCTCTGTGTCTTCCTACAAGCGAGACTTCGTTTCAGGTAAACGCAGTCACTTTTCAGCTCAAACGAAGCTATATTGTACACGAAGCTCACACGTTTCTCGCTCTTAACTGAAACGCATTGGATGTTCGAGGGCCTGTGGTTTGTATCAGTTTCAGAAGCAGAGTTGAACTAGATATGGTCCGTGTGTGTAGGAAACACAGTTCTTTTGTTCTGAGCACTCTCACGTTTCCCGCCTTATTCGAGACTCTAGAAAGCAAGAGCGTGCTTCTTGCTCTAAAGCAGAGTGTGTTTCATGGATGAGAAGTGTGCTGTGTGTTTCCCTTCAGAAACGGAGTTAAATGCCAGGCTCTGTGTCTTCCTACAAGCGAGACTTCGTTTCAGGTAAACGCAGTCACTTTTCAGCTCAAACGAAGCTATATTGTACACGAAGCTCACACGTTTCTCGCTCTTAACTGAAACGCATTGGATGTTCGAGGGCCTGTGGTTTGTATCAGTTTCAGAAGCAGAGTTGAACTAGATATGGTCCGTGTGTGTAGGAAACACAGTTCTTTTGTTCTGAGCACTCTCACGTTTCCCGCCTTATTCGAGACTCTAGAAAGCAAGAGCGTGCTTCTTGCGCTAAAGCAGAGTGTGTTTCATGGATGAGATGTGTGCTGTGTGTTTCCCTTCAGAAACGGAGTTAAATGCCAGGCTCTGTGTCTTCCTACAAGCGAGACTTCGTTTCAGGTAAACGCAGTCACTTTTCAGCTCAAACGAAGCTATTTTGTACACGAAGCTCACACGTTTCTCGCTCTTAACTGAAACGCATTGGATGTTCGAGGGCCTGTGGTTTGTATCAGTTTCAGAAGCAGAGTTGAACTAGATATGGTCCGTGTGTGTAGGAAACACAGTTCTTTTGTTCTGAGCACTCTCACGTTTCCCGCCTTATTAGAGACTCTAGAAAGCAAGAGCGTGCTTCTTGCTCTAAAGCAGAGTGTGTTTCATGGATGAGAAGTGTGCTGTGTGTTTCCCTTCAGAAATGGAGTTAAATGCCAGGCTCTGTGTCTTCCTACAAGCGAGACTTCGTTTAGGTAAACGCAGTCACTTTTCAGCTCAAACGAAGCTATATTGTACACGAAGCTCACACGTTTCTCGCTCTTAACTGAAACGCATTGGATGTTCCAGGGCCTGTGGTTTGTATCAGTTTCAGAAGCAGAGTTGAACTAGATATGGTCCGTGTGTGTAGGAAACACAGTTCTTTTGTTCTGAGCACTCTCACGTTTCCCGCCTTATTCGAGACTCTAGAAAGCAAGAGCGTGCTTCTTGCTCTAAAGCAGAGTGTGTTTCATGGATGAGAAGTGTGCTGTGTGTTTCCCTTCAGAAACGGAGTTAAATGCCAGGCTCTGTGTCTTCCTACAAGCGAGACGTCGTTTCAGGTAAACGCAGTCACTTTTCAGCTCAAACGAAGCTATATTGTACACGAAGCTCACACGTTTCTCGCGCTTAACTGAAACGCATTGGATGTTCGAGGGCCTGTGGTTTGTATCAGTTTCAGAAGCAGAGTTGAACTAGATATGGTCCGTGTGTGTAGGAAACACAGTTCTTTTGTTCTGAGCACTCTCACGTTTCCCGCCTTATTCGAGACTCTAGAAAGCAAGAGCGTGCTTCTTGCTCTAAAGCAGAGTGTGTTTCATGGATGAGAAGTGTGCTGTGTGTTTCCCTTCAGAAACGGAGTTAAATGCCAGGCTCTGTGTCTTCCCACAAGCGAGACTTCGTTTCAGGTAAACGCAGTCACTTTTCAGCTCAAACGAAGCTATATTGTACACGAAGCTCACACGTTTCTCGCTCTTAACTGAAACGCATTGGATGTTCGAGGGCCTGTGGTTTGTATCAGTTTCAGAAGCAGAGTTGAACTAGATATGGTCCGTGTGTGTAGGAAACACAGTTCTTTTGTTCTGAGCACTCTCACGTTTCCCGCCTTATTAGAGACTCTAGAAAGCAAGAGCGTGCTTCTTGCTCTAAAGCAGAGTGTGTTTCATGGATGAGAAGTGTGCTGTGTGTTTCCCTTCAGAAACGGAGTTAAATGCCAGGCTCTGTGTCTTCCTACAAGCGAGACTTCGTTTCAGGTAAACGCAGTCACTTTTCAGCTCAAACGAAGCTATATTGTACACGAAGCTCACACGTTTCTCGCTCTTAACTGAAACGCATTGGATGTTCGAGGGCCTGTGGTTTGTATCAGTTTCAGAAGCAGAGTTGAACTAGATATGGTCCGTGTGTGTAGGAAACACAGTTCTTTTGTTCTGAGCACTCTCACGTTTCCCGCCTTATTCGAGACTCTAGAAAGCAAGAGCGTGCTTCTTGCTCTAAAGCAGAGTGTGTTTCATGGATGAGAAGTGTGCTGTGTGTTTCCCTTCAGAAACGGAGTTAAATGCCAGGCTCTGTGTCTTCCTACAAGCGAGACTTCGTTTCAGGTAAACGCAGTCACTTTTCAGCTCAAACGAAGCTATATTGTACACGAAGCTCACACGTTTCTCGCTCTTAACTGAAACGCATTGGATGTTCGAGGGCCTGTGGTTTGTATCAGTTTCAGAAGCAGAGTTGAACTAGATATGGTCCGTGTGTGTAGGAAACACAGTTCTTTTGTTCTGAGCACTCTCACGTTTCCCGCCTTATTCGAGACTCTAGAAAGCAAGAGCGTGCTTCTTGCTCTAAAGCAGAGTGTGTTTCATGGATGAGAATTGTGCTGTGTGTTTCCCTTCAGAAACGGAGTTAAATGCCAGGCTCTGTGTCTTCCCACAAGCGAGACTTCGTTTCAGGTAAACGCAGTCACTTTTCAGCTCAAACGAAGCTATATTGTACACGAAGCTCACACGTTTCTCGCTCTTAACTGAAACGCATTGGATGTTCGAGGGCCTGTGGTTTGTATCAGTTTCAGAAGCAGAGTTGAACTAGATATGGTCCGTGTGTGTAGGAAACACAGTTCTTTTGTTCTGAGCACTCTCACGTTTCCCGCCTTATTCGAGACTCTAGAAAGCAAGAGCGTGCTTCTTGCTCTAAAGCAGAGTGTGTTTCATGGATGAGAAGTGTGCTGTGTGTTTCCCTTCAGAAACGGAGTTAAATGCCAGGCTCTGTGTCTTCCCACAAGCGAGACTTCGTTTCAGGTAAATGCAGTCACTTTTCAGCTCAAACGAAGCTATATTGTACACGAAGCTCACACGTTTCTCGCTCTTAACTGAAACGCATTGGATGTTCGAGGGCCTGTGGTTTGTATCAGTTTCAGAAGCAGAGTTGAACTAGATATGGTCCGTGTGTGTAGGAAACACAGTTCTTTTTTTCTGAGCACGCTCACGTTTCCCGCCTTATTCGAGACTCTAGAAAGCAAGAGCGTGCTTCTTGCTCTAAAGCAGAGTGTGTTTCATGGATGAGAAGTGTGCTGTGTGTTTCCCTTCAGAAACGGAGTTAAATGCCAGGCTCTGTGTCTTCCTACAAGCGAGACTTCGTTTCAGGTAAACGCAGTCACTTTTCAGCTCAAACGAAGCTATATTGTACACGAAGCTCACACGTTTCTCGCTCTTAACTGAAACGCATTGGATGTTCGAGGGCCTGCGGTTTGTATCAGTTTCAGAAGCAGAGTTGAACTAGATATGGTCCGTGTGTGTAGGAAACACAGTTCTTTTGTTCTGAGCACTCTCACGTTTCCCGCCTTATTCGAGACTCTAGAAAGCAAGAGCGTGCTTCTTGCTCTAAAGCAGAGTGTGTTTCATGGATGAGAAGTGTGCTGTGTGTTTCCCTTCAGAAACGGAGTTAAATGCCAGGCTCTGTGTCTTCCTACAAGCGAGACTTCGTTTCAGGTAAACGCAGTCACTTTTCAGCTCAAACGAAGCTATATTGTACACGAAGCTCACACGTTTCTCGCTCTTTACTGAAACGCATTGGATGTTCGAGGGCCTGTGGTTTGTATCAGTTTCAGAAGCAGAGTTGAACTAGATATGGTCCGTGTGTGTAGGAAACACAGTTCTTTTGTTCTGAGCACTCTCACGTTTCCCGCCTTATTAGAGACTCTAGAAAGCAAGAGCGTGCTTCTTGCTCTAAAGCAGAGTGTGTTTCATGGATGAGAAGTGTGCTGTGTGTTTCCCTTCAGAAACGGAGTTAAATGCCAGGCTCTGTGTCTTCCTACAAGCGAGACTTCGTTTCAGGTAAACGCAGTCACTTTTCAGCTCAAACGAAGCTATATTGTACACGAAGCTCACACGTTTCTCGCTCTTAACTGAAACGCATTGGATGTTCGAGGGCCTGTGGTTTGTATCAGTTTCAGAAGCAGAGTTGAACTAGATATGGTCCGTGTGTGTAGGAAACACAGTTCTTTTGTTCTGAGCACTCTCACGTTTCCCGCCTTATTCGAGACTCTAGAAAGCAAGAGCGTGCTTCTTGCTCTAAAGCAGAGTGTGTTTCATGGATGAGAAGTGTGCTGTGTGTTTCCCTTCAGAAACGGAGTTAAATGCCAGGCTCTGTGTCTTCCTACAAGCGAGACTTCGTTTCAGGTAAACGCAGTCACTTTTCAGCTCAAACGAAGCTATATTGTACACGAAGCTCACACGTTTCTCGCTCTTAACTGAAACGCATTGGATGTTCGAGGGCCTGTGGTTTGTATCAGTTTCAGAAGCAGAGTTGAACTAGATATGGTCCGTGTGTGTAGGAAACACAGTTCTTTTGTTCTGAGCACTCTCACGTTTCCCGCCTTATTCGAGACTCTAGAAAGCAAGAGCGTGCTTCTTGCTCTAAAGCAGAGTGTGTTTCATGGATGAGAAGTGTGCTGTGTGTTTCCCTTCAGAAACGGAGTTAAATGCCAGGCTCTGTGTCTTCCCACAAGCGAGACTTCGTTTCAGGTAAACGCAGTCACTTTTCAGCTCAAACGAAGCTATATTGTACACGGAACTCACACGATTCTCGCTCTTAACTGAAACGCATTGGATGTTCGAGGGCCTGTGGTTTGTATCAGTTTCAGAAGCAGAGTTGAACTAGATATGGTCCGTGTGTGTAGGAAACACAGTTCTTTTGTTCTGAGCACTCTCACGTTTCCCGCCTTATTCGAGACTCTAGAAAGCAAGAGCGTGCTTCTTGCTCTAAAGCAGAGTGTGTTTCATGGATGAGAAGTGTGCTGTGTGTTTCCCTTCAGAAACGGAGTTAAATGCCAGGCTCTGTGTCTTCCCACAAGCGAGACTTCGTTTCAGGTAAACGCAGTCACTTTTCAGCTCAAACGAAGCTATATTGTACACGAAGCTCACACGTTTCTCGCTCTTAACTGAAACGCATTGGATGTTCGAGGGCCTGTGGTTTGTATCAGTTTCAGAAGCAGAGTTGAACTAGATATGGTCCGTGTGTGTAGGAAACACAGTTCTTTTGTTCTGAGCACTCTCACGTTTCCCGCCTTATTCGAGACTCTAGAAAGCAAGAGCGTGCTTCTTGCTCTAAAGCAGAGTGTGTTTCATGGATGAGAAGTGTGCTGTGTGTTTCCCTTCAGAAACGGAGTTAAATGCCAGGCTCTGTGTCTTCCTACAAGCGAGACTTCGTTTCAGGTAAACGCAGTCACTTTTCAGCTCAAACGAAGCTATATTGTACACGAAGCTCACACGTTTCTCGCTCTTAACTGAAACGCATTGGATGTTCGAGGGCCTGTGGTTTGTATCAGTTTCAGAAGCAGAGTTGAACTAGATATGGTCCGTGTGTGTAGGAAACACAGTTCTTTTGTTCTGAGCACTCTCACGTTTCCCGCCTTATTCGAGACTCTAGAAAGCAAGAGCGTGCTTCTTGCTCTAAAGCAGAGTGTGTTTCATGGATGAGAAGTGTGCTGTGTGTTTCCCTTCAGAAACGGAGTTAAATGCCAGGCTCTGTGTCTTCCTAAAAGCGAGACTTCGTTTCAGGTAAACGCAGTCACTTTTCAGCTCAAACGAAGCTATATTGTACACGAAGCTCACACGTTTCTCGCTCTTAACTGAAACGCATTGGATGTTCGAGGGCCTGTGGTTTGTATCAGTTTCAGAAGCAGAGTTGAACTAGATATGGTCCGTGTGTGTAGGAAACACAGTTCTTTTGTTCTGAGCACTCTCACGTTTCCCGCCTTATTCGAGACTCTAGAAAGCAAGAGCGTGCTTCTTGCTCTAAAGCAGAGTGTGTTTCATGGATGAGAAGTGTGCTGTGTGTTTCCCTTCAGAAACGGAGTTAAATGCCAGGCTCTGTGTCTTCCCACAAGCGAGACTTCGTTTCAGGTAAACGCAGTCACTTTTCAGCTCAAACGAAGCTATATTGTACACGAAGCTCACACGATTCTCGCTCTTAACTGAAACGCATTGGATGTTCGAGGGCCTGTGGTTTGTATCAGTTTCAGAAGCAGAGTTGAACTAGATATGGTCCGTGTGTGTAGGAAACACAGTTCTTTTGTTCTGAGCACTCTCACGTTTCCCGCCTTATTCGAGACTCTAGAAAGCAAGAGCGTGCTTCTTGCTCTAAAGCAGAGTGTGTTTCATGGATGAGAAGTGTGCTGTGTGTTTCCCTTCAGAAACGGAGTTAAATGCCAGGCTCTGTGTCTTCCCACAAGCGAGACTTCGTTTCAGGTAAACGCAGTCACTTTTCAGCTCAAACGAAGCTATATTGTACACGAAGCTCACACGTTTCTCGCTCTTAACTGAAACGCATTGGATATTCGAGGGCCTGTGGTTTGTATCAGTTTCAGAAGCAGAGTTGAACTAGATATGGTCCGTGTGTGTAGGAAACACAGTTCTTTTGTTCTGAGCACTCTCACGTTTCCCGCCTTATTCGAGACTCTAGAAAGCAAGAGCGTGCTTCTTGCTCTAAAGCAGAGTGTGTTTCATGGATGAGAAGTGTGCTGTGTGTTTCCCTTCAGAAACGGAGTTAAATGCCAGGCTCTGTGTCTTCCTACAAGCGAGACTTCGTTTCAGGTAAACGCAGTCACTTTTCAGCTCAAACGAAGCTATATTGTACACGAAGCTCACACGTTTCTCGCTCTTAACTGAAACGCATTGGATGTTCGAGGGCCTGTGGTTTGTATCAGTTTCAGAAGCAGAGTTGAACTAGATATGGTCCGTGTGTGTAGGAAACACAGTTCTTTTGTTCTGAGCACTCTCACGTCTCCCGCCTTATTCGAGACTCTAGAGAGCAAGAGCGTGCTTCTTGCTCTAAAGCAGAGTGTGTTTCATGGATGAGAAGTGTACTGTGTGTTTCCCTTCAGAAACGGAGTTAAATGCCAGGCTCTGTGTCTTCCCACAAGCGAGACTTCGTTTCAGGTAAACGCAGTCACTTTTCAGCTCAAACGAAGCTATATTGTACACGAAGCTCACACGTTTCTCGCTCTTAACTGAAACGCATTGGATGTTCGAGGGCCTGTGGTTTGTATCAGTTTCAGAAGCAGAGTTGAACTAGATATGGTCCGTGTGTGTAGGAAACACAGTTCTTTTGTTCTGAGCACGCTGACATTTCCCGCCTTATTCGAGACTCTAGAAAGCAAGAGCGTGCTTCTTGCGCTAAAGCAGAGTGTGTTTCATGGATGAGAATTGTGCTGTGTGTTTCCCTTCAGAAACGGAGTTAAATGCCAGGCTCTGTGTCTTCCCACAAGCGAGACTTCGTTTCAGGTAAACGCAGTCACTTTTCAGCTCAAACGAAGCTATATTGTACACGAAGCTCACACGTTTCTCGCTCTTAACTGAAACGCATTGGATGTTCGAGGGCCTGTGGTTTGTATCAGTTTCAGAAGCAGAGTTGAACTAGATATGGTCCGTGTGTGTAGGAAACACAGTTCTTTTGTTCTGAGCACGCTCACGTTTCCCGCCTTATTCGAGACCCTAGAAAGCAAGAGCGTGCTTCTTGCTCTAAAGCAGAGTGTGTTTCATGGATGAGAAGTGTGCTGTGTGTTTCCCTTCAGAAACGGAGTTAAATGCCAGGCTCTGTGTCTTCCCACAAGCGAGACTTCGTTTCAGGTAAACGCAGTCACTTTTCAGCTCAAACGAAGCTATATTGTACACGAAGCTCACACGTTTCTCGCTCTTAACTGAAACGCATTGGATGTTCGAGGGCCTGTGGTTTGTATCAGTTTCAGAAGCAGAGTTGAACTAGATATGGTCCGTGTGTGTAGGAAACACAGTTCTTTTGTTCTGAGCACGCTCACGTTTCCCGCCTTATTCGAGACTCTAGAAAGCAAGAGCGTGCTTCTTGCTCTAAAGCAGAGTGTGTTTCATGGATGAGAAGTGTGCTGTGTGTTTCCCTTCAGAAACGGAGTTAAATGCCAGGCTCTGTGTCTTCCCACAAGCGAGACTTCGTTTCAGGTAAACGCAGTCACTTTTCAGCTCAAACGAAGCTATATTGTACACGAAGCTCACACGTTTCTCGCTCTTAACTGAAACGCATTGGATGTTCGAGGGCCTGCGGTTTGTATCAGTTTCAGAAGCAGAGTTGAACTAGATATGGTCCGTGTGTGTAGGAAACACAGTTCTTTTGTTCTGAGCACTCTCACGTTTCCCGCCTTATTCGAGACTCTAGAAAGCAAGAGCGTGCTTCTTGCTCTAAAGCAGAGTGTGTTTCATGGATGAGAAGTGTGCTGTGTGTTTCCCTTCAGAAACGGAGTTAAATGCCAGGCTCTGTGTCTTCCTACAAGCGAGACTTCGTTTCAGGTAAACGCAGTCACTTTTCAGCTCAAACGAAGCTATATTGTACACGAAGCTCACACGTTTCTCGCTCTTAACTGAAACGCATTGGATGTTCGAGGGCCTGCGGTTTGTATCAGTTTCAGAAGCAGAGTTGAACTAGATATGGTCCGTGTGTGTAGGAAACACAGTTCTTTTGTTCTGAGCACTCTCACGTTTCCCGCCTTATTCGAGACTCTAGAAAGCAAGAGCGTGCTTCTTGCTGTAAAGCAGAGTGTGTTTCATGGATGAGAAGTGTGCTGTGTGTTTCCCTTCAGAAACGGAGTTAAATGCCAGGCTCTGTGTCTTCCTACAGGCGAGACTTCGTTTCAGGTAAACGCAGTCACTTTTCAGCTCAAACGAAGCTATATTGTACACGAAGCTCACACGTTTCTCGCTCTTAACTGAAACGAATTGGATGTTCGAGGGCCTGCGGTTTGTATCAGTTTCAGAAGCAGAGTTGAACTAGATATGGTCCGTGTGTGTAGGAAACACAGTTCTTTTGTTCTGAGCACTCTCACGTTTCCCGCCTTATTCGAGACTCTAGAAAGCAAGAGCGTGCTTCTTGCTCTAAAGCAGAGTGTGTTTCATGGATGAGAAGTGTGCTGTGTGTTTCCCTTCAGAAACGGAGTTAAATGCCAGGCTCTGTGTCTTCCTACAGGCGAGACTTCGTTTCAGGTAAACGCAGTCACTTTTCAGCTCAAACGAAGCTATATTGTACACGAAGCTCACACGTTTCTCGCGCTTAACTGAAACGCATTGGATGTTCGAGGGCCTGTGGTTTGTATCAGTTTCAGAAGCAGAGTTGAACTAGATATGGTCCGTGTGTGTAGGAAACACAGTTCTTTTGTTCTGAGCACTCTCACGTTTCCCGCCTTATTAGAGACTCTAGAAAGCAAGAGCGTGCTTCTTGCTCTAAAGCAGAGTGTGTTTCATGGATGAGAAGTGTGCTGTGTGTTTCCCTTCAGAAACGGAGTTAAATGCCAGGCTCTGTGTCTTCCTACAAGCGAGACTTCGTTTCAGGTAAACGCAGTCACTTTTCAGCTCAAACGAAGCTATATTGTACACGAAGCTCACACGTTTCTCGCTCTTAACTGAAACGCATTGGATGTTCGAGGGCCTGTGGTTTGTATCAGTTTCAGAAGCAGAGTTGAACTAGATATGGTCCGTGTGTGTAGGAAACACAGTTCTTTTGTTCTGAGCACTCTCACGTTTCCCGCCTTATTCGAGACTCTAGAAAGCAAGAGCGTGCTTCTTGCTCTAAAGCAGAGTGTGTTTCATGGATGAGAAGTGTGCTGTGTGTTTCCCTTCAGAAACGGAGTTAAATGCCAGGCTCTGTGTCTTCCCACAAGCGAGACTTCGTTTCAGGTAAACGCAGTCACTTTTCAGCTCAAACGAAGCTATATTGTACACGAAGCTCACACGTTTCTCGCTCTTAACTGAAACGCATTGGATGTTCGAGGGCCTGTGGTTTGTATCAGTTTCAGAAGCAGAGTTGAACTAGATATGGTCCGTGTGTGTAGGAAACACAGTTCTTTTGTTCTGAGCACTCTCACGTTTCCCGCCTTATTAGAGACTCTAGAAAGCAAGAGCGTGCTTCTTGCTCTAAAGCAGAGTGTGTTTCATGGATGAGAAGTGTGCTGTGTGTTTCCCTTCAGAAACGGAGTTAAATGCCAGGCTCTGTGTCTTCCTAAAAGCGAGACTTCGTTTCAGGTAAACGCAGTCACTTTTCAGCTCAAACGAAGCTATATTGTACACGAAGCTCACACGTTTCTCGCTCTTAACTGAAACGCATTGGATGTTCGAGGGCCTGTGGTTTGTATCAGTTTCAGAAGCAGAGTTGAACTAGATATGGTCCGTGTGTGTAGGAAACACAGTTCTTTTGTTCTGAGCACTCTCACGTTTCCCGCCTTATTCGAGACTCTAGAAAGCAAGAGCGTGCTTCTTGCACTAAAGCAGAGTGTGTTTCATGGATGAGAAGTGTGCTGTGTGTTTCCCTTCAGAAACGGAGTTAAATGCCAGGCTCTGTGTCTTCCCACAAGCGAGACTTCGTTTCAGGTAAACGCAGTCACTTTTCAGCTCAAACGAAGCTATATTGTACACGAAGCTCACACGTTTCTCGCTCTTAACTGAAACGCATTGGATGTTCGAGGGCCTGTGGTTTGTATCAGTTTCAGAAGCAGAGTTGAACTAGATATGGTCCGTGTGTGTAGGAAACACAGTTCTTTTGTTCTGAGCACTCTCACGTTTCCCGCCTTATTAGAGACTCTAGAAAGCAAGAGCGTGCTTCTTGCTCTAAAGCAGAGTGTGTTTCATGGATGAGAAGTGTGCTGTGTGTTTCCCTTCAGAAACGGAGTTAAATGCCAGGCTCTGTGTCTTCCTACAAGCGAGACTTCGTTTCAGGTAAACGCAGTCACTTTTCAGCTCAAACGAAGCTATATTGTACACGAAGCTCACACGTTTCTCGCTCTTAACTGAAACGCATTGGATGTTCGAGGGCCTGTGGTTTGTATCAGTTTCAGAAGCAGAGTTGAACTAGATATGGTCCGTGTGTGTAGGAAACACAGTTCTTTTGTTCTGAGCACTCTCACGTTTCCCGCCTTATTCGAGACTCTAGAAAGCAAGAGCGTGCTTCTTGCTCTAAAGCAGAGTGTGTTTCATGGATGAGAAGTGTGCTGTCTGTTTCCCTTCAGAAACGGAGTTAAATGCCAGGCTCTGTGTCTTCCTACAAGCGAGACTTCGTTTCAGGTAAACGCAGTCACTTTTCAGCTCAAACGAAGCTATATTGTACACGAAGCTCACACGTTTCTCGCTCTTAACTGAAACGCATTGGATGTTCGAGGGCCTGTGGTTTGTATCAGTTTCAGAAGCAGAGTTGAACTAGATATGGTCCGTGTGTGTAGGAAACACAGTTCTTTTGTTCTGAGCACTCTCACGTTTCCCGCCTTATTCGAGACTCTAGAAAGCAAGAGCGTGCTTCTTGCTCTAAAGCAGAGTGTGTTTCATGGATGAGAAGTGTGCTGTGTGTTTCCCTTCAGAAACGGAGTTAAATGCCAGGCTCTGTGTCTTCCTACAAGCGAGACTTCGTTTCAGGTAAACGCAGTCACTTTTCAGCTCAAACGAAGCTATATTGTACACGAAGCTCACACGTTTCTCGCTCTTAACTGAAACGCATTGGATGTTCGAGGGCCTGTGGTTTGTATCAGTTTCAGAAGCAGAGTTGAACTAGATATGGTCCGTGTGTGTAGGAAACACAGTTCTTTTGTTCTGAGCACTCTCACGTTTCCCGCCTTATTAGAGACTCTAGAAAGCAAGAGCGTGCTTCTTGCTCTAAAGCAGAGTGTGTTTCATGGATGAGAAGTGTGCTGTGTGTTTCCCTTCAGAAACGGAGTTAAATGCCAGGCTCTGTGTCTTCCTACAAGCGAGACTTCGTTTCAGGTAAACGCAGTCACTTTTCAGCTCAAACGAAGCTATATTGTACACGAAGCTCACACGTTTCTCGCTCTTAACTGAAACGCATTGGATGTTCGAGGGCCTGTGGTTTGTATCAGTTTCAGAAGCAGAGTTGAACTAGATATGGTCCGTGTGTGTAGGAAACACAGTTCTTTTGTTCTGAGCACTCTCACGTTTCCCGCCTTATTCGAGACTCTAGAAAGCAAGAGCGTGCTTCTTGCACTAAAGCAGAGTGTGTTTCATGGATGAGAAGTGTGCTGTGTGTTTCCCTTCAGAAACGGAGTTAAATGCCAGGCTCTGTGTCTTCCCACAAGCGAGACTTCGTTTCAGGTAAACGCAGTCACTTTTCAGCTCAAACGAAGCTATATTGTACACGAAGCTCACACGTTTCTCGCTCTTAACTGAAACGCATTGGATGTTCGAGGGCCTGTGGTTTGTATCAGTTTCAGAAGCAGAGTTGAACTAGATATGGTCCGTGTGTGTAGGAAACACAGTTCTTTTGTTCTGAGCACTCTCACGTTTCCCGCCTTATTAGAGACTCTAGAAAGCAAGAGCGTGCTTCTTGCTCTAAAGCAGAGTGTGTTTCATGGATGAGAAGTGTGCTGTGTGTTTCCCTTCAGAAACGGAGTTAAATGCCAGGCTCTGTGTCTTCCTACAAGCGAGACTTCGTTTCAGGTAAACGCAGTCACTTTTCAGCTCAAACGAAGCTATATTGTACACGAAGCTCACACGTTTCTCGCTCTTAACTGAAACGCATTGGATGTTCGAGGGCCTGTGGTTTGTATCAGTTTCAGAAGCAGAGTTGAACTAGATATGGTCCGTGTGTGTAGGAAACACAGTTCTTTTGTTCTGAGCACTCTCACGTTTCCCGCCTTATTCGAGACTCTAGAAAGCAAGAGCGTGCTTCTTGCTCTAAAGCAGAGTGTGTTTCATGGATGAGAAGTGTGCTGTGTGTTTCCCTTCAGAAACGGAGTTAAATGCCAGGCTCTGTGTCTTCCTACAAGCGAGACTTCGTTTCAGGTAAACGCAGTCACTTTTCAGCTCAAACGAAGCTATATTGTACACGAAGCTCACACGTTTCTCGCTCTTAACTGAAACGCATTGGATGTTCGAGGGCCTGTGGTTTGTATCAGTTTCAGAAGCAGAGTTGAACTAGATATGGTCCGTGTGTGTAGGAAACACAGTTCTTTTGTTCTGAGCACTCTCACGTTTCCCGCCTTATTCGAGACTCTAGAAAGCAAGAGCGTGCTTCTTGCTCTAAAGCAGAGTGTGTTTCATGGATGAGAAGTGTGCTGTGTGTTTCCCTTCAGAAACGGAGTTAAATGCCAGGCTCTGTGTCTTCCTACAAGCGAGACTTCGTTTCAGGTAAACGCAGTCACTTTTCAGCTCAAACGAAGCTATATTGTACACGAAGCTCACACGTTTCTCGCTCTTAACTGAAACGCATTGGATGTTCGAGGGCCTGTGGTTTGTATCAGTTTCAGAAGCAGAGTTGAACTAGATATGGTCCGTGTGTGTAGGAAACACAGTTCTTTTGTTCTGAGCACTCTCACGTTTCCCGCCTTATTAGAGACTCTAGAAAGCAAGAGCGTGCTTCTTGCTCTAAAGCAGAGTGTGTTTCATGGATGAGAAGTGTGCTGTGTGTTTCCCTTCAGAAACGGAGTTAAATGCCAGGCTCTGTGTCTTCCTACAAGCGAGACTTCGTTTCAGGTAAACGCAGTCACTTTTCAGCTCAAACGAAGCTATATTGTACACGAAGCTCACACGTTTCTCGCTCTTAACTGAAACGCATTGGATGTTCGAGGGCCTGTGGTTTGTATCAGTTTCAGAAGCAGAGTTGAACTAGATATGGTCCGTGTGTGTAGGAAACACAGTTCTTTTGTTCTGAGCACTCTCACGTTTCCCGCCTTATTCGAGACTCTAGAAAGCAAGAGCGTGCTTCTTGCACTAAAGCAGAGTGTGTTTCATGGATGAGAAGTGTGCTGTGTGTTTCCCTTCAGAAACGGAGTTAAATGCCAGGCTCTGTGTCTTCCCACAAGCGAGACTTCGTTTCAGGTAAACGCAGTCACTTTTCAGCTCAAACGAAGCTATATTGTACACGAAGCTCACACGTTTCTCGCTCTTAACTGAAACGCATTGGATGTTCGAGGGCCTGTGGTTTGTATCAGTTTCAGAAGCAGAGTTGAACTAGATATGGTCCGTGTGTGTAGGAAACACAGTTCTTTTGTTCTGAGCACTCTCACGTTTCCCGCCTTATTAGAGACTCTAGAAAGCAAGAGCGTGCTTCTTGCTCTAAAGCAGAGTGTGTTTCATGGATGAGAAGTGTGCTGTGTGTTTCCCTTCAGAAACGGAGTTAAATGCCAGGCTCTGTGTCTTCCTACAAGCGAGACTTCGTTTCAGGTAAACGCAGTCACTTTTCAGCTCAAACGAAGCTATATTGTACACGAAGCTCACACGTTTCTCGCTCTTAACTGAAACGCATTGGATGTTCGAGGGCCTGTGGTTTGTATCAGTTTCAGAAGCAGAGTTGAACTAGATATGGTCCGTGTGTGTAGGAAACACAGTTCTTTTGTTCTGAGCACTCTCACGTTTCCCGCCTTATTCGAGACTCTAGAAAGCAAGAGCGTGCTTCTTGCTCTAAAGCAGAGTGTGTTTCATGGATGAGAAGTGTGCTGTGTGTTTCCCTTCAGAAACGGAGTTAAATGCCAGGCTCTGTGTCTTCCTACAAGCGAGACTTCGTTTCAGGTAAACGCAGTCACTTTTCAGCTCAAACGAAGCTATATTGTACACGAAGCTCACACGTTTCTCGCTCTTAACTGAAACGCATTGGATGTTCGAGGGCCTGTGGTTTGTATCAGTTTCAGAAGCAGAGTTGAACTAGATATGGTCCGTGTGTGTAGGAAACACAGTTCTTTTGTTCTGAGCACTCTCACGTTTCCCGCCTTATTCGAGACTCTAGAAAGCAAGAGCGTGCTTCTTGCTCTAAAGCAGAGTGTGTTTCATGGATGAGAAGTGTGCTGTGTGTTTCCCTTCAGAAACGGAGTTAAATGCCAGGCTCTGTGTCTTCCTACAAGCGAGACTTCGTTTCAGGTAAACGCAGTCACTTTTCAGCTCAAACGAAGCTATATTGTACACGAAGCTCACACGTTTCTCGCTCTTAACTGAAACGCATTGGATGTTCGAGGGCCTGTGGTTTGTATCAGTTTCAGAAGCAGAGTTGAACTAGATATGGTCCGTGTGTGTAGGAAACACAGTTCTTTTGTTCTGAGCACTCTCACGTTTCCCGCCTTATTCGAGACTCTAGAAAGCAAGAGCGTGCTTCTTGCACTAAAGCAGAGTGTGTTTCATGGATGAGAAGTGTGCTGTGTGTTTCCCTTCAGAAACGGAGTTAAATGCCAGGCTCTGTGTCTTCCCACAAGCGAGACTTCGTTTCAGGTAAACGCAGTCACTTTTCAGCTCAAACGAAGCTATATTGTACACGAAGCTCACACGTTTCTCGCTCTTAACTGAAACGCATTGGATGTTCGAGGGCCTGTGGTTTGTATCAGTTTCAGAAGCAGAGTTGAACTAGATATGGTCCGTGTGTGTAGGAAACACAGTTCTTTTGTTCTGAGCACTCTCACGTTTCCCGCCTTATTCGAGACTCTAGAAAGCAAGAGCGTGCTTCTTGCTCTAAAGCAGAGTGTGTTTCATGGATGAGAAGTGTGCTGTGTGTTTCCCTTCAGAAACGGAGTTAAATGCCAGGCTCTGTGTCTTCCTACAAGCGAGACTTCGTTTCAGGTAAACGCAGTCACTTTTCAGCTCAAAAGAAGCTATATTGTACACGAAGCTCACACGTTTCTCGCTCTTAACTGAAACGCATTGGATGTTCGAGGGCCTGTGGTTTGTATCAGTTTCAGAAGCAGAGTTGAACTAGATATGGTCCGTGTGTGTAGGAAACACAGTTCTTTTGTTCTGAGCACTCTCACGTTTCCCGCCTTATTCGAGACTCTAGAAAGCAAGAGCGTGCTTCTTGCTCTAAAGCAGAGTGTGTTTCATGGATGAGAAGTGTGCTGTGTGTTTCCCTTCAGAAACGGAGTTAAATGCCAGGCTCTGTGTCTTCCCACAAGCGAGACTTCGTTTCAGGTAAACGCAGTCACTTTTCAGCTCAAACGAAGCTATATTGTACACGAAGCTCACACGTTTCTCGCTCTTAACTGAAACGCATTGGATGTTCGAGGGCCTGTGGTTTGTATCAGTTTCAGAAGCAGAGTTGAACTAGATATGGTCCGTGTGTGTAGGAAACACAGTTCTTTTGTTCTGAGCACTCTCACGTTTCCCGCCTTATTCGAGACTCTAGAAAGCAAGAGCGTGCTTCTTGCACTAAAGCAGAGTGTGTTTCATGGATGAGAAGTGTGCTGTGTGTTTCCCTTCAGAAACGGAGTTAAATGCCAGGCTCTGTGTCTTCCCACAAGCGAGACTTCGTTTCAGGTAAACGCAGTCACTTTTCAGCTCAAACGAAGCTATATTGTACACGAAGCTCACACGTTTCTCGCTCTTAACTGAAACGCATTGGATGTTCGAGGGCCTGTGGTTTGTATCAGTTTCAGAAGCAGAGTTGAACTAGATATGGTCCGTGTGTGTAGGAAACACAGTTCTTTTGTTCTGAGCACTCTCACGTTTCCCGCCTTATTCGAGACTCTAGAAAGCAAGAGCGTGCTTCTTGCTCTAAAGCAGAGTGTGTTTCATGGATGAGAAGTGTGCTGTGTGTTTCCCTTCAGAAACGGAGTTAAATGCCAGGCTCTGTGTCTTCCTACAAGCGAGACTTCGTTTCAGGTAAACGCAGTCACTTTTCAGCTCAAAAGAAGCTATATTGTACACGAAGCTCACACGTTTCTCGCTCTTAACTGAAACGCATTGGATGTTCGAGGGCCTGTGGTTTGTATCAGTTTCAGAAGCAGAGTTGAACTAGATATGGTCCGTGTGTGTAGGAAACACAGTTCTTTTGTTCTGAGCACTCTCACGTTTCCCGCCTTATTCGAGACTCTAGAAAGCAAGAGCGTGCTTCTTGCTCTAAAGCAGAGTGTGTTTCATGGATGAGAAGTGTGCTGTGTGTTTCCCTTCAGAAACGGAGTTAAATGCCAGGCTCTGTGTCTTCCCACAAGCGAGACTTCGTTTCAGGTAAACGCAGTCACTTTTCAGCTCAAACGAAGCTATATTGTACACGAAGCTCACACGTTTCTCGCTCTTAACTGAAACGCATTGGATGTTCGAGGGCCTGTGGTTTGTATCAGTTTCAGAAGCAGAGTTGAACTAGATATGGTCCGTGTGTGTAGGAAACACAGTTCTTTTGTTCTGAGCACTCTCACGTTTCCCGCCTTATTCGAGACTCTAGAAAGCAAGAGCGTGCTTCTTGCTCTAAAGCAGAGTGTGTTTCATGGATGAGAAGTGTGCTGTGTGTTTCCCTTCAGAAACGGAGTTAAATGCCAGGCTCTGTGTCTTCCCACAAGCGAGACTTCGTTTCAGGTAAACGCAGTCACTTTTCAGCTCAAACGAAGCTATATTGTACACGAAGCTCACACGTTTCTCGCTCTTAACTGAAACGCATTGGATGTTCGAGGGCCTGTGGTTTGTATCAGTTTCAGAAGCAGAGTTGAACTAGATATGGTCCGTGTGTGTAGGAAACACAGTTCTTTTGTTCTGAGCACTCTCACGTTTCCCGCCTTATTCGAGACTCTAGAAAGCAAGAGCGTGCTTCTTGCTCTAAAGCAGAGTGTGTTTCATGGATGAGAAGTGTGCTGTGTGTTTCCCTTCAGAAACGGAGTTAAATGCCAGGCTCTGTGTCTTCCTACAAGCGAGACTTCGTTTCAGGTAAACGCAGTCACTTTTCAGCTCAAAAGAAGCTATATTGTACACGAAGCTCACACGTTTCTCGCTCTTAACTGAAACGCATTGGATGTTCGAGGGCCTGTGGTTTGTATCAGTTTCAGAAGCAGAGTTGAACTAGATATGGTCCGTGTGTGTAGGAAACACAGTTCTTTTGTTCTGAGCACTCTCACGTTTCCCGCCTTATTCGAAACTCTAGAAAGCAAGAGCGTGCTTCTTGCTCTAAAGCAGAGTGTGTTTCATGGATGAGAAGTGTGCTGTGTGTTTCTCTTCAGAAACGGAGTTAAATGCCAGGCTCTGTGTCTTCCCACAAGCGAGACTTCGTTTCAGGTAAACGCAGTCACTTTTCAGCTCAAACGAAGCTATATTGTACACGAAGCTCACACGTTTCTCGCTCTTAACTGAAACGCATTGGATGTTCGAGGGCCTGTGGTTTGTATCAGTTTCAGAAGCAGAGTTGAACTAGATATGGTCCGTGTGTGTAGGAAACACAGTTCTTTTGTTCTGAGCACTCTCACGTTTCCCGCCTTATTCGAGACTCTAGAAAGCAAGAGCGTGCTTCTTGCTCTAAAGCAGAGTGTGTTTCATGGATGAGAAGTGTGCTGTGTGTTTCCCTTCAGAAACGGAGTTAAATGCCAGGCTCTGTGTCTTCCCACAAGCGAGACTTCGTTTCAGGTAAACGCAGTCACTTTTCAGCTCAAACGAAGCTATATTGTACACGAAGCTCACACGTTTCTCGCTCTTAACTGAAACGCATTGGATGTTCGAGGGCCTGTGGTTTGTATCAGTTTCAGAAGCAGAGTTGAACTAGATATGGTCCGTGTGTGTAGGAAACACAGTTCTTTTGTTCTGAGCACTCTCACGTTTCCCGCCTTATTCGAGACTCTAGAAAGCAAGAGCGTGCTTCTTGCTCTAAAGCAGAGTGTGTTTCATGGATGAGAAGTGTGCTGTGTGTTTCCCTTCAGAAACGGAGTTAAATGCCAGGCTCTGTGTCTTCCTACAAGCGAGACTTCGTTTCAGGTAAACGCAGTCACTTTTCAGCTCAAAAGAAGCTATATTGTACACGAAGCTCACACGTTTCTCGCTCTTAACTGAAACGCATTGGATGTTCGAGGGCCTGTGGTTTGTATCAGTTTCAGAAGCAGAGTTGAACTAGATATGGTCCGTGTGTGTAGGAAACACAGTTCTTTTGTTCTGAGCACTCTCACGTTTCCCGCCTTATTCGAAACTCTAGAAAGCAAGAGCGTGCTTCTTGCTCTAAAGCAGAGTGTGTTTCATGGATGAGAAGTGTGCTGTGTGTTTCTCTTCAGAAACGGAGTTAAATGCCAGGCTCTGTGTCTTCCCACAAGCGAGACTTCGTTTCAGGTAAACGCAGTCACTTTTCAGCTCAAACGAAGCTATATTGTACACGAAGCTCACACGTTTCTCGCTCTTAACTGAAACGCATTGGATGTTCGAGGGCCTGTGGTTTGTATCAGTTTCAGAAGCAGAGTTGAACTAGATATGGTCCGTGTGTGTAGGAAACACAGTTCTTTTGTTCTGAGCACTCTCACGTTTCCCGCCTTATTCGAGACTCTAGAAAGCAAGAGCGTGCTTCTTGCTCTAAAGCAGAGTGTGTTTCATGGATGAGAAGTGTGCTGTGTGTTTCCCTTCAGAAACGGAGTTAAATGCCAGGCTCTGTGTCTTCCCACAAGCGAGACTTCGTTTCAGGTAAACGCAGTCACTTTTCAGCTCAAACGAAGCTATATTGTACACGAAGCTCACACGTTTCTCGCTCTTAACTGAAACGCATTGGATGTTCGAGGGCCTGTGGTTTGTATCAGTTTCAGAAGCAGAGTTGAACTAGATATGGTCCGTGTGTGTAGGAAACACAGTTCTTTTGTTCTGAGCACTCTCACGTTTCCCGCCTTATTCGAGACTCTAGAAAGCAAGAGCGTGCTTCTTGCTCTAAAGCAGAGTGTGTTTCATGGATGAGAAGTGTGCTGTGTGTTTCCCTTCAGAAACGGAGTTAAATGCCAGGCTCTGTGTCTTCCCACAAGCGAGACTTCGTTTCAGGTAAACGCAGTCACTTTTCAGCTCAAACGAAGCTATATTGTACACGAAGCTCACACGTTTCTCGCTCTTAACTGAAACGCATTGGATGTTCGAGGGCCTGTGGTTTGTATCAGTTTCAGAAGCAGAGTTGAACTAGATATGGTCCGTGTGTGTAGGAAACACAGTTCTTTTGTTCTGAGCACTCTCACGTTTCCCGCCTTATTCGAGACTCTAGAAAGCAAGAGCGTGCTTCTTGCTCTAAAGCAGAGTGTGTTTCATGGATGAGAAGTGTGCTGTGTGTTTCCCTTCAGAAACGGAGTTAAATGCCAGGCTCTGTGTCTTCCTACAAGCGAGACTTCGTTTCAGGTAAACGCAGTCACTTTTCAGCTCAAAAGAAGCTATATTGTACACGAAGCTCACACGTTTCTCGCTCTTAACTGAAACGCATTGGATGTTCGAGGGCCTGTGGTTTGTATCAGTTTCAGAAGCAGAGTTGAACTAGATATGGTCCGTGTGTGTAGGAAACACAGTTCTTTTGTTCTGAGCACTCTCACGTTTCCCGCCTTATTCGAAACTCTAGAAAGCAAGAGCGTGCTTCTTGCTCTAAAGCAGAGTGTGTTTCATGGATGAGAAGTGTGCTGTGTGTTTCTCTTCAGAAACGGAGTTAAATGCCAGGCTCTGTGTCTTCCCACAAGCGAGACTTCGTTTCAGGTAAACGCAGTCACTTTTCAGCTCAAACGAAGCTATATTGTACACGAAGCTCACACGTTTCTCGCTCTTAACTGAAACGCATTGGATGTTCGAGGGCCTGTGGTTTGTATCAGTTTCAGAAGCAGAGTTGAACTAGATATGGTCCGTGTGTGTAGGAAACACAGTTCTTTTGTTCTGAGCACTCTCACGTTTCCCGCCTTATTCGAGACTCTAGAAAGCAAGAGCGTGCTTCTTGCTCTAAAGCAGAGTGTGTTTCATGGATGAGAAGTGTGCTGTGTGTTTCCCTTCAGAAACGGAGTTAAATGCCAGGCTCTGTGTCTTCCCACAAGCGAGACTTCGTTTCAGGTAAACGCAGTCACTTTTCAGCTCAAACGAAGCTATATTGTACACGAAGCTCACACGTTTCTCGCTCTTAACTGAAACGCATTGGATGTTCGAGGGCCTGTGGTTTGTATCAGTTTCAGAAGCAGAGTTGAACTAGATATGGTCCGTGTGTGTAGGAAACACAGTTCTTTTGTTCTGAGCACTCTCACGTTTCCCGCCTTATTCGAGACTCTAGAAAGCAAGAGCGTGCTTCTTGCTCTAAAGCAGAGTGTGTTTCATGGATGAGAAGTGTGCTGTGTGTTTCCCTTCAGAAACGGAGTTAAATGCCAGGCTCTGTGTCTTCCTACAAGCGAGACTTCGTTTCAGGTAAACGCAGTCACTTTTCAGCTCAAACGAAGCTATATTGTACACGAAGCTCACACGTTTCTCGCTCTTAACTGAAACGCATTGGATGTTCGAGGGCCTGTGGTTTGTATCAGTTTCAGAAGCAGAGTTGAACTAGATATGGTCCGTGTGTGTAGGAAACACAGTTCTTTTGTTCTGAGCACTCTCACATTTCCCGCCTTATTCGAGACTCTAGAAAGCAAGAGCGTGCTTCTTGCTCTAAAGCAGAGTGTGTTTCATGGATGAGAAGTGTGCTGTGTGTTTCCCTTCAGAAACGGAGTTAAATGCCAGGCTCTGTGTCTTCCCACAAGCGAGACTTCGTTTCAGGTAAACGCAGTCACTTTTCAGCTCAAACGAAGCTATATTGTACACGAAGCTCACACGTTTCTCGCTCTTAACTGAAACGCATTGGATGTTCGAGGGCCTGTGGTTTGTATCAGTTTCAGAAGCAGAGTTGAACTAGATATGGTCCGTGTGTGTAGGAAACACAGTTCTTTTGTTCTGAGCACTCTCACGTTTCCCGCCTTATTCGAGACTCTAGAAAGCAAGAGCGTGCTTCTTGCTCTAAAGCAGAGTGTGTTTCATGGATGAGAAGTGTGCTGTGTGTTTCCCTTCAGAAACGGAGTTAAATGCCAGGCTCTGTGTCTTCCTACAAGCGAGACTTCGTTTCAGGTAAACGCAGTCACTTTTCAGCTCAAACGAAGCTATATTGTACACGAAGCTCACACGTTTCTCGCTCTTAACTGAAACGCATTGGATGTTCGAGGGCCTGTGGTTTGTATCAGTTTCAGAAGCAGAGTTGAACTAGATATGGTCCGTGTGTGTAGGAAACACAGTTCTTTTGTTCTGAGCACTCTCACGTTTCCCGCCTTATTCGAGACTCTAGAAAGCAAGAGCGTGCTTCTTGCTCTAAAGCAGAGTGTGTTTCATGGATGAGAAGTGTGCTGTGTGTTTCCCTTCAGAAACGGAGTTAAATGCCAGGCTCTGTGTCTTCCCACATGCGAGACTTCGTTTCAGGTAAACGCAGTCACTTTTCAGCTCAAACGAAGCTATATTGTACACGAAGCTCACACGATTCTCGCTCTTAACTGAAACGCATTGGATGTTCAAGGGCCTGTGGTTTGTATCAGTTTCAGAAGCAGAGTTGAACTAGATATGGTCCGTGTGTGTAGGAAACACAGTTCTTTTGTTCTGAGCACGCTCACGTTTCCCGCCTTATTCGAGACTCTAGAAAGCAAGAGCGTGCTTCTTGCTCTAAAGCAGAGTGTGTTTCATGGATGAGAAGTGTGCTGTGTGTTTCCCTTCAGAAACGGAGTTAAATGCCAGGCTCTGTGTCTTCCTACAAGCGAGACTTCGTTTCAGGTAAACGCAGTCACTTTTCAGCTCAAACGAAGCTATATTGTACACGAAGCTCACACGTTTCTCGCTCTTAACTGAAACGCATTGGATGTTCGAGGGCCTGTGGTTTGTATCAGTTTCAGAAGCAGAGTTGAACTAGATATGGTCCGTGTGTGTAGGAAACACAGTTCTTTTGTTCTGAGCACTCTCACGTTTCCCGCCTTATTCGAGACTCTAGAAAGCAAGAGCGTGCTTCTTGCTCTAAAGCAGAGTGTGTTTCATGGATGAGAAGTGTGCTGTGTGTTTCCCTTCAGAAACGGAGTTAAATGCCAGGCTCTGTGTCTTCCCACAAGCGAGACTTCGTTTCAGGTAAACGCAGTCACTTTTCAGCTCAAACGAAGCTATATTGTACACGAAGCTCACACGTTTCTCGCTCTTAACTGAAACGCATTGGATGTTCGAGGGCCTGTGGTTTGTATCAGTTTCAGAAGCAGAGTTGAACTAGATATGGTCCGTGTGTGTAGGAAACACAGTTCTTTTGTTCTGAGCACTCTCACGTTTCCCGCCTTATTCGAGACTCTAGAAAGCAAGAGCATGCTTCTTGCTCTAAAGCAGAGTGTGTTTCATGGATGAGAAGTGTGCTGTGTGTTTCCCTTCAGAAACGGAGTTAAATGCCAGGCTCTGTGTTTTCCTACAAGCGAGACTTCGTTTCAGGTAAACGCAGTCACTTTTCAGCTCAAACGAAGCTATATTGTACACGAAGCTCACACGTTTCTCGCTCTTAACTGAAACGCATTGGATGTTCGAGGGCCTGTGGTTTGTATCAGTTTCAGAAGCAGAGTTGAACTAGATATGGTCCGTGTGTGTAGGAAACACAGTTCTTTTGTTCTGAGCACTCTCACGTTTCCCGCCTTATTCGAGACTCTAGAAAGCAAGAGCGTGCTTCTTGCTCTAAAGCAGAGTGTGTTTCATGGATGAGAAGTGTGCTGTGTGTTTCCCTTCAGAAACGGAGTTAAATGCCAGGCTCTGTGTCTTCCCACAAGCGAGACTTCGATTCAGGTAAACGCAGTCACTTTTCAGCTCAAACGAAGCTATATTGTACACTAAGCTCACACGATTCTCGCTCTTAACTGAAACGCATTGGATGTTCGAGGGCCTGTGGTTTGTATCAGTTTCAGAAGCAGAGTTGAACTAGATATGGTACGTGTGTGTAGGAAACACAGTTCTTTTGTTCTGAGCACTCTCACGTTTCCCGCCTTATTCGAGACTCTAGAAAGCAAGAGCGTGCTTCTTGCTCTAAAGCAGAGTGTGTTTCATGGATGAGAAGTGTGCTGTGTGTTTCCCTTCAGAAACGGAGTTAAATGCCAGGCTCTGTGTCTTCCTACAAGCGAGACTTCGTTTCAGGTAAACGCAGTCACTTTTCAGCTCAAACGAAGCTATATTGTACACGAAGCTCACACGTTTCTCGCTCTTAACTGAAACGCATTGCATGTTCGAGGGCCTGTGGTTTGTATCAGTTTCAGAAGCAGAGTTGAACTAGATATGGTCCGTGTGTGTAGGAAACACAGTTCTTTTGTTCTGAGCACTCCCACGTTTCCCGCCTTATTCGAGACTCTAGAAAGCAAGAGCGTGCTTCTTGCTCTAAAGCAGAGTGTGTTTCATGGATGAGAAGTGTGCTGTGTGTTTCCCTTCAGAAACGGAGTTAAATGCCAGGCTCTGTGTCTTCCCACAAGCGAGACTTCGTTTCAGGTAAACGCAGTCACTTTTCAGCTCAAACGAAGCTATATTGTACACGAAGCTCACACGTTTCTCGCTCTTAACTGAAACGCATTGGATGTTCGAGGGCCTGTGGTTTGTATCAGTTTCAGAAGCAGAGTTGAACTAGATATGGTCCGTGTGTGTAGGAAACACAGTTCTTTTGTTCTGAGCACTCTCACGTTTCCCGCCTTATTCGAGACTCTAGAAAGCAAGAGCGTGCTTCTTGCTCTAAAGCAGAGTGTGTTTCATGGATGAGAAGTGTGCTGTGTGTTTCCCTTCAGAAACGGAGTTAAATGCCAGGCTCTGTGTCTTCCCACAAGCGAGACTTCGTTTCAGGTAAACGCAGTCACTTTTCAGCTCAAACGAAGCTATATTGTACACGAAGCTCACACGTTTCTCGCTCTTAACTGAAACGCATTGGATGTTCGAGGGCCTGTGGTTTGTATCAGTTTCAGAAGCAGAGTTGAACTAGATATGGTCCGTGTGTGTAGGAAACACAGTTCTTTTGTTCTGAGCACTCTCACGTTTCCCGCCTTATTCGAGACTCTAGAAAGCAAGAGCGTGCTTCTTGCTCTAAAGCAGAGTGTGTTTCATGGATGAGAAGTGTGCTGTGTGTTTCCCTTCAGAAACGGAGTTAAATGCCAGGCTCTGTGTCTTCCTACAAGCGAGACTTCGTTTCAGGTAAACGCAGTCACTTTTCAGCTCAAACGAAGCTATATTGTACACGAAGCTCACACGTTTCTCGCTCTTAACTGAAACGCATTGCATGTTCGAGGGCCTGTGGTTTGTATCAGTTTCAGAAGCAGAGTTGAACTAGATATGGTCCGTGTGTGTAGGAAACACAGTTCTTTTGTTCTGAGCACTCCCACGTTTCCCGCCTTATTCGAGACTCTAGAAAGCAAGAGCGTGCTTCTTGCTCTAAAGCAGAGTGTGTTTCATGGATGAGAAGTGTGCTGTGTGTTTCCCTTCAGAAACGGAGTTAAATGCCAGGCTCTGTGTCTTCCCACAAGCGAGACTTCGTTTCAGGTAAACGCAGTCACTTTTCAGCTCAAACGAAGCTATATTGTACACGAAGCTCACACGTTTCTCGCTCTTAACTGAAACGCATTGGATGTTCGAGGGCCTGTGGTTTGTATCAGTTTCAGAAGCAGAGTTGAACTAGATATGGTCCGTGTGTGTAGGAAACACAGTTCTTTTGTTCTGAGCACTCTCACGTTTCCCGCCTTATTCGAGACTCTAGAAAGCAAGAGCGTGCTTCTTGCTCTAAAGCAGAGTGTGTTTCATGGATGAGAAGTGTGCTGTGTGTTTCCCTTCAGAAACGGAGTTAAATGCCAGGCTCTGTGTCTTCCCACAAGCGAGACTTCGTTTCAGGTAAACGCAGTCACTTTTCAGCTCAAACGAAGCTATATTGTACACGAAGCTCACACGTTTCTCGCTCTTAACTGAAACGCATTGGATGTTCGAGGGCCTGTGGTTTGTATCAGTTTCAGAAGCAGAGTTGAACTAGATATGGTCCGTGTGTGTAGGAAACTCAGTTCTTTTGTTCTGAGCACTCTCACGTTTCCCGCCTTATTCGAGACTCTAGAAAGCAAGAGCGTGCTTCTTGCTCTAAAGCAGAGTGTGTTTCATGGATGAGAAGTGTGCTGTGTGTTTCCCTTCAGAAACGGAGTTAAATGCCAGGCTCTGTGTCTTCCTACAAGCGAGACTTCGTTTCAGGTAAACGCAGTCACTTTTCAGCTCAAACGAAGCTATATTGTACACGAAGCTCACACGTTTCTCGCTCTTAACTGAAACGCATTGGATGTTCGAGGGCCTGTGGTTTGTATCAGTTTCAGAAGCAGAGTTGAACTAGATATGGTCCGTGTGTGTAGGAAACACAGTTCTTTTGTTCTGAGCACTCTCACGTTTCCCGCCTTATTCGAGACTCTAGAAAGCAAGAGCGTGCTTCTTGCTCTAAAGCAGAGTGTGTTTCATGGATGAGAAGTGTGCTGTGTGTTTCCCTTCAGAAACGGAGTTAAATGCCAGGCTCTGTGTCTTCCCACAAGCGAGACTTCGTTTCAGGTAAACGCAGTCACTTTTCAGCTCAAACGAAGCTATATTGTACACGAAGCTCACACGTTTCTCGCTCTTAACTGAAACGCATTGGATGTTCGAGGGCCTGTGGTTTGTATCAGTTTCAGAAGCAGAGTTGAACTAGATATGGTCCGTGTGTGTAGGAAACACAGTTCTTTTGTTCTGAGCACTCTCACGTTTCCCGCCTTATTCGAGACTCTAGAAAGCAAGAGCGTGCTTCTTGCTCTAAAGCAGAGTGTGTTTCATGGATGAGAAGTGTGCTGTGTGTTTCCCTTCAGAAACGGAGTTAAATGCCAGGCTCTGTGTCTTCCTACAAGCGAGACTTCGTTTCAGGTAAACGCAGTCACTTTTCAGCTCAAACGAAGCTATATTGTACACGAAGCTCACACGTTTCTCGCTCTTAACTGAAACGCATTGGATGTTCGAGGGCCTGTGGTTTGTATCAGTTTCAGAAGCAGAGTTGAACTAGATATGGTCCGTGTGTGTAGGAAACACAGTTCTTTTGTTCTGAGCACTCTCACGTTTCCCGCCTTATTCGAGACTCTAGAAAGCAAGAGCGTGCTTCTTGCTCTAAAGCAGAGTGTGTTTCATGGATGAGAAGTGTGCTGTGTGTTTCCCTTCAGAAACGGAGTTAAATGCCAGGCTCTGTGTCTTCCCACAAGCGAGACTTCGTTTCAGGTAAACGCAGTCACTTTTCAGCTCAAACGAAGCTATATTGTACACGAAGCTCACACGTTTCTCGCTCTTAACTGAAACGCATTGGATGTTCGAGGGCCTGTGGTTTGTATCAGTTTCAGAAGCAGAGTTGAACTAGATATGGTCCGTGTGTGTAGGAAACACAGTTCTTTTGTTCTGAGCACTCTCACGTTTCCCGCCTTATTCGAGACTCTAGAAAGCAAGAGCGTGCTTCTTGCTCTAAAGCAGAGTGTGTTTCATGGATGAGAAGTGTGCTGTGTGTTTCCCTTCAGAAACGGAGTTAAATGCCAGGCTCTGTGTCTTCCTACAAGCGAGACTTCGTTTCAGGTAAACGCAGTCACTTTTCAGCTCAAACGAAGCTATATTGTACACGAAGCTCACACGTTTCTCGCTCTTAACTGAAACGCATTGGATGTTCGAGGGCCTGTGGTTTGTATCAGTTTCAGAAGCAGAGTTGAACTAGATATGGTCCGTGTGTGTAGGAAACACAGTTCTTTTGTTCTGAGCACGCTCACGTTTCCCGCCTTATTCGAGACTCTAGAAAGCAAGAGCGTGCTTCTTGCTCTAAAGCAGAGTGTGTTTCATGGATGAGAAGTGTGCTGTGTGTTTCCCTTCAGAAACGGAGTTAAATGCCAGGCTCTGTGTCTTCCTACAAGCGAGACTTCGTTTCAGGTAAACGCAGTCACTTTTCAGCTCAAACGAAGCTATATTGTACACGAAGCTCACACGTTTCTCGCTCTTAACTGAAACGCATTGGATGTTCGAGGGCCTGTGGTTTGTATCAGTTTCAGAAGCAGAGTTGAACTAGATATGGTCCGTGTGTGTAGGAAACACAGTTCTTTTGTTCTGAGCACTCTCACGTTTCCCGCCTTATTAGAGACTCTAGAAAGCAAGAGCGTGCTTCTTGCTCTAAAGCAGAGTGTGTTTCATGGATGAGAAGTGTGCTGTGTGTTTCCCTTCAGAAACGGAGTTAAATGCCAGGCTCTGTGTCTTCCTACAAGCGAGACTTCGTTTCAGGTAAACGCAGTCACTTTTCAGCTCAAACGAAGCTATATTGTACACGGAACTCACACGTTTCTCGCTCTTAACTGAAACGCATTGGATGTTCGAGGGCCTCTGGTTTGTATCAGTTTCAGAAGCAGAGTTGAACTAGATATGGTCCGTGTGTGTAGGAAACACAGTTCTTTTGTTCTGAGCACTCTCACGTTTCCCGCCTTATTCGAGACTCTAGAAAGCAAGAGCGTGCTTCTTGCTCTAAAGCAGAGTGTGTTTCATGGATGAGAAGTGTGCTGTGTGTTTCCCTTCAGAAACGGAGTTAAATGCCAGGCTCTGTGTCTTCTTACAAGCGAGACTTCGTTTCAGGTAAACGCAGTCACTTTTCAGCTCAAACGAAGCTATATTGTACACGAAGCTCACACGTTTCTCGCGCTTAACTGAAACGCATTGGATGTTCGAGGGCCTGTGGTTTGTATCAGTTTCAGAAGCAGAGTTGAACTAGATATGGTCCGTGTGTGTAGGAAACACAGTTCTTTTGTTCTGAGCACTCTCACGTTTCCCGCCTTATTCGAGACTCTAGAAAGCAAGAGCGTGCTTCTTGCTCTAAAGCAGAGTGTGTTTCATGGATGAGAAGTGTGCTGTGTGTTTCCCTTCAGAAACGGAGTTAAATGCCAGGCTCTGTGTCTTCCTACAAGCGAGACTTCGTTTCAGGTAAACGCAGTCACTTTTCAGCTCAAACGAAGCTATATTGTACACGAAGCTCACACGTTTCTCGCTCTTAACTGAAACGCATTGGATGTTCGAGGGCCTGTGGTTTGTATCAGTTTCAGAAGCAGAGTTGAACTAGATATGGTCCGTGTGTGTAGGAAACACAGTTCTTTTGTTCTGAGCACTCTCACGTTTCCCGCCTTATTCGAGACTCTAGAAAGCAAGAGCGTGCTTCTTGCTCTAAAGCAGAGTGTGTTTCATGGATGAGAAGTGTGCTGTGTGTTTCCCTTCAGAAACGGAGTTAAATGCCAGGCTCTGTGTCTTCCCACAAGCGAGACTTCGTTTCAGGTAAACGCAGTCACTTTTCAGCTCAAACGAAGCTATATTGTACACGAAGCTCACACGTTTCTCGCTCTTAACTGAAACGCATTGGATGTTCGAGGGCCTGTGGTTTGTATCAGTTTCAGAAGCAGAGTTGAACTAGATATGGTCCGTGTGTGTAGGAAACACAGTTCTTTTGTTCTGAGCACTCTCACGTTTCCCGCCTTATTCGAGACTCTAGAAAGCAAGATCGTGCTTCTTGCTCTAAAGCAGAGTGTGTTTCATGGATGAGAAGTGTGCTGTGTGTTTCCCTTCAGAAACGGAGTTAAATGCCAGGCTCTGTGTCTTCCTACAAGCGAGACTTCGTTTCAGGTAAACGCAGTCACTTTTCAGCTCAAACGAAGCTATATTGTACACGAAGCTCACACGTTTCTCGCTCTTAACTGAAACGCATTGGATGTTCGAGGGCCTGTGGTTTGTATCAGTTTCAGAAGCAGAGTTGAACTAGATATGGTCCGTGTGTGTAGGAAACACAGTTCTTTTGTTCTGAGCACTCTCACGTTTCCCGCCTTATTCGAGACTCTAGAAAGCAAGAGCGTGCTTCTTGCTCTAAAGCAGAGTGTGTTTCATGGATGAGAAGTGTGCTGTGTGTTTCCCTTCAGAAACGGAGTTAAATGCCAGGCTCTGTGTCTTCCCACAAGCGAGACTTCGTTTCAGGTAAACGCAGTCACTTTTCAGCTCAAACGAAGCTATATTGTACACGAAGCTCACACGTTTCTCGCTCTTAACTGAAACGCATTGGATGTTCGAGGGCCTGTGGTTTGTATCAGTTTCAGAAGCAGAGTTGAACTAGATATGGTCCGTGTGTGTAGGAAACACAGTTCTTTTGTTCTGAGCACTCTCACGTTTCCCGCCTTATTCGAGACTCTAGAAAGCAAGAGCGTGCTTCTTGCTCTAAAGCAGAGTGTGTTTCATGGATGAGAAGTGTGCTGTGTGTTTCCCTTCAGAAACGGAGTTAAATGCCAGGCTCTGTGTCTTCCTACAAGCGAGACTTCGTTTCAGGTAAACGCAGTCACTTTTCAGCTCAAACGAAGCTATATTGTACACGAAGCTCACACGTTTCTCGCTCTTAACTGAAACGCATTGGATGTTCGAGGGCCTGTGGTTTGTATCAGTTTCAGAAGCAGAGTTGAACTAGATATGGTCCGTGTGTGTAGGAAACACAGTTCTTTTGTTCTGAGCACTCTCACGTTTCCCGCCTTATTCGAGACTCTAGAAAGCAAGAGCGTGCTTCTTGCTCTAAAGCAGAGTGTGTTTCATGGATGAGAAGTGTGCTGTGTGTTTCCCTTCAGAAACGGAGTTAAATGCCAGGCTCTGTGTCTTCCCACAAGCGAGACTTCGTTTCAGGTAAACGCAGTCACTTTTCAGCTCAAACGAAGCTATATTGTACACGAAGCTCACACGATTCTCGCTCTTAACTGAAACGCATTGGATGTTCGAGGGCCTGTGGTTTGTATCAGTTTCAGAAGCAGAGTTGAACTAGATATGGTCCGTGTGTGTAGGAAACACAGTTCTTTTGTTCTGAGCACTCTCACGTTTCCCGCCTTATTCGAGACTCTAGAAAGCAAGAGCGTGCTTCTTGCTCTAAAGCAGAGTGTGTTTCATGGATGAGAAGTGTGCTGTGTGTTTCCCTTCAGAAACGGAGTTAAATGCCAGGCTCTGTGTCTTCCTACAAGCGAGACTTCGTTTCAGGTAAACGCAGTCACTTTTCAGCTCAAACGAAGCTATATTGTACACGAAGCTCACACGTTTCTCGCTCTTAACTGAAACGCATTGGATGTTCGAGGGCCTGTGGTTTGTATCAGTTTCAGAAGCAGAGTTGAACTAGATATGGTCCGTGTGTGTAGGAAACAGAGTTCTTTTGTTCTGAGCACTCCCACGTTTCCCGCCTTATTCGAGACTCTAGAAAGCAAGAGCGTGCTTCTTGCTCTAAAGCAGAGTGTGTTTCATGGATGAGAAGTGTGCTGTGTGTTTCCCTTCAGAAACGGAGTTAAATGCCAGGCTCTGTGTCTTCCCACAAGCGAGACTTCGTTTCAGGTAAACGCAGTCACTTTTCAGCTCAAACGAAGCTATATTGTACACGAAGCTCACACGTTTCTCGCTCTTAACTGAAACGCATTGGATGTTCGAGGGCCTGTGGTTTGTATCAGTTTCAGAAGCAGAGTTGAACTAGATATGGTCCGTGTGTGTAGGAAACACAGTTCTTTTGTTCTGAGCACTCTCACGTTTCCCGCCTTATTCGAGACTCTAGAAAGCAAGAGCGTGCTTCTTGCTCTAAAGCAGAGTGTGTTTCATGGAAGAGAAGTTTGCTGTGTGTTTCCCTTCAGAAACGGAGTTAAATGCCAGGCTCTGTGTCTTCCTACAAGCGAGACTTCGTTTCAGGTAAACGCAGTCACTTTTCAGCTCAAACGAAGCTATATTGTACACGAAGCTCACACGTTTCTCGCTCTTAACTGAAACGCATTGGATGTTCGAGGGCCTGTGGTTTGTATCAGTTTCAGAAGCAGAGTTGAACTAGATATGGTCCGTGTGTGTAGGAAACACAGTTCTTTTGTTCTGAGCACTCTCACGTTTCCCGCCTTATTCGAGACTCTAGAAAGCAAGAGCGTGCTTCTTGCTCTAAAGCAGAGTGTGTTTCATGGATGAGAAGTGTGCTGTGTGTTTCCCTTCAGAAACGGAGTTAAATGCCAGGCTCTGTGTCTTCCCACAAGCGAGACTTCGTTTCAGGTAAACGCAGTCACTTTTCAGCTCAAACGAAGCTATATTGTACACGAAGCTCACACGATTCTCGCTCTTAACTGAAACGCATTGGATGTTCGAGGGCCTGTGGTTTGTATCAGTTTCAGAAGCAGAGTTGAACTAGATATGGTCCGTGTGTGTAGGAAACACAGTTCTTTTGTTCTGAGCACTCTCACGTTTCCCGCCTTATTCGAGACTCTAGAAAGCAAGAGCGTGCTTCTTGCTCTAAAGCAGAGTGTGTTTCATGGATGAGAAGTGTGCTGTGTGTTTCCCTTCAGAAACGGAGTTAAATGCCAGGCTCTGTGTCTTCCTACAAGCGAGACTTCGTTTCAGGTAAACGCAGTCACTTTTCAGCTCAAACGAAGCTATATTGTACACGAAGCTCACACGTTTCTCGCTCTTAACTGAAACGCATTGGATGTTCGAGGGCCTGTGGTTTGTATCAGTTTCAGAAGCAGAGTTGAACTAGATATGGTCCGTGTGTGTAGGAAACACAGTTCTTTTGTTCTGAGCACTCCCACGTTTCCCGCCTTATTCGAGACTCTAGAAAGCAAGAGCGTGCTTCTTGCTCTAAAGCAGAGTGTGTTTCATGGATGAGAAGTGTGCTGTGTGTTTCCCTTCAGAAACGGAGTTAAATGCCAGGCTCTGTGTCTTCCCACAAGCGAGACTTCGTTTCAGGTAAACGCAGTCACTTTTCAGCTCAAATGAAGCTATATTGTACACGAAGCTCACACGTTTCTCGCTCTTAACTGAAACGCATTGGATGTTCGAGGGCCTGTGGTTTGTATCAGTTTCAGAAGCAGAGTTGAACTAGATATGGTCCGTGTGTGTAGGAAACACAGTTCTTTTGTTCTGAGCACTCTCACGTTTCCCGCCTTATTCGAGACTCTAGAAAGCAAGAGCGTGCTTCTTGCTCTAAAGCAGAGTGTGTTTCATGGATGAGAAGTGTGCTGTGTGTTTCCCTTCAGAAACGGAGTTAAATGCCAGGCTCTGTGTCTTCCCACAAGCGAGACTTCGTTTCAGGTAAACGCAGTCACTTTTCAGCTCAAACGAAGCTATATTGTACACGAAGCTCACACGTTTCTCGCTCTTAACTGAAACGCATTGGATGTTCGAGGGCCTGTGGTTTTTATCAGTTTCAGAAGCAGAGTTGAACTAGATATGGTCCGTGTGTGTAGGAAACTCAGTTAGTTTGTTCTGAGCACTCTCACGTTTCCCGCCTTATTCGAGACTCTAGAAAGCAAGAGCGTGCTTCTTGCTCTAAAGCAGAGTGTGTTTCATGGATGAGAAGTGTGCTGTGTGTTTCCCTTCAGAAACGGAGTTAAATGCCAGGCTCTGTGTCTTCCTACAAGCGAGACTTCGTTTCAGGTAAACGCAGTCACTTTTCAGCTCAAACGAAGCTATATTGTACACGAAGCTCACACGTTTCTCGCTCTTAACTGAAACGCATTGGATGTTCGAGGGCCTGTGGTTTGTATCAGTTTCAGAAGCAGAGTTGAACTAGATATGGTCCGTGTGTGTAGGAAACACAGTTCTTTTGTTCTGAGCACTCTCACGTTTCCCGCCTTATTCGAGACTCTAGAAAGCAAGAGCGTGCTTCTTGCTCTAAAGCAGAGTGTGTTTCATGGATGATAAGTGTGCTGCGTGTTTCCCTTCAGAAACGGAGTTAAATGCCAGGCTCTGTGTCTTCCCACAAGCGAGACTTCGTTTCAGGTAAACGCAGTCACTTTTCAGCTCAAACGAAGCTATATTGTACACGAAGCTCACACGTTTCTCGCTCTTAACTGAAACGCATTGGATGTTAGAGGGCCTGTGGTTTGTATCAGTTTCAGAAGCAGAGTTGAACTAGATATGGTCCGTGTGTGTAGGAAACACAGTTCTTTTGTTCTGAGCACTCTCACGTTTCCCGCCTTATTCGAGACTCTAGAAAGCAAGAGCGTGCTTCTTGCTCTAAAGCAGAGTGTGTTTCATGGATGAGAAGTGTGCTGTGTGTTTCCCTTCAGAAACGGAGTTAAATGCCAGGCTCTGTGTCTTCCTACAAGCGAGACTTCGTTTCAGGTAAAGGCAGTCACTTTTCAGCTCAAACGAAGCTATATTGTACACGAAGCTCACACGTTTCTCGCTCTTAACTGAAACGCATTGGATGTTCGAGGGCCTGTGGTTTGTATCAGTTTCAGAAGCAGAGTTTAACTAGATATGGTCCGTGTGTGTAGGAAACACAGTTCTTTTGTTCTGAGCACTCTCACGTTTCCCGCCTTATTCGAGACTCTAGAAAGCAAGAGCGTGCTTCTTGCTCTAAAGCAGAGTGTGTTTCATGGATGAGAAGTGTGCTGTGTGTTTCCCTTCAGAAACGGAGTTAAATGCCAGGCTCTGTGTCTTCCTACAAGCGAGACTTCGTTTCAGGTAAAGGCAGTCACTTTTCAGCTCAAACGAAGCTATATTGTACACGAAGCTCACACGTTTCTCGCTCTTAACTGAAACGCATTGGATGTTCGAGGGCCTGTGGTTTGTATCAGTTTCAGAAGCAGAGTTGAACTAGATATGGTCCGTGTGTGTAGGAAACACAGTTCTTTTGTTCTGAGCACTCTCACGTTTCCCGCCTTATTCGAGACTCTAGAAAGCAAGAGCGTGCTTCTTGCTCTAAAGCAGAGTGTGTTTCATGGATGAGAAGTGTGCTGCGTGTTTCCCTTCAGAAACGGAGTTAAATGCCAGGCTCTGTGTCTTCCCACAAGCGAGACTTCGTTTCAGGTAAACGCAGTCACTTTTCAGCTCAAACGAAGCTATATTGTACACGAAGCTCACACGTTTCTCGCTCTTAACTGAAACGCATTGGATGTTCGACGGCCTGTGGTTTGTATCAGTTTCAGAAGCAGAGTTGAACTAGATATGGTCCGTGTGTGTAGGAAACACAGTTCTTTTGTTCTGAGCACTCTCACGTTTCCCGCCTTATTCGAGACTCTAGAAAGCAAGAGCGTGCTTCTTGCTCTAAAGCAGAGTGTGTTTCATGGATGAGAAGTGTGCTGTGTGTTTCCCTTCAGAAACGGAGTTAAATGCCAGGCTCTGTGTCTTCCTACAAGCGAGACTTCGTTTCAGGTAAACGCAGTCACTTTTCAGCTCAAACGAAGCTATATTGTACACGAAGCTCACACGTTTCTCGCTCTTAACTGAAACGCATTGGATGTTCGAGGGCCTGTGGTTTGTATCAGTTTCAGAAGCAGAGTTGAACTAGATATGGTCCGTGTGTGTAGGAAACACAGTTCTTTTGTTCTGAGCACTCTCACGTTTCCCGCCTTATTCGAGACTCTAGAAAGCAAGAGCGTGCTTCTTGCTCTAAAGCAGAGTGTGTTTCATGGATGAGAAGTGTGCTGTGTGTTTCCCTTCAGAAACGGAGTTAAATGCCAGGCTCTGTGTCTTCCTACAAGCGAGACTTCGTTTCAGGTAAACGCAGTCACTTTTCAGCTCAAACGAAGCTATATTGTACACGGAACTCACACATTTCTCGCTGTTAACTGAAACGCATTGGATGTTCGAGGGCCTGTGGTTTGTATCAGTTTCAGAAGCAGAGTTGAACTAGATATGGTCCGTGTGTGTAGGAAACACAGTTCTTTTGTTCTGAGCACTCTCACGTTTCCCGCCTTATTCGAGACTCTAGAAAGCAAGAGCGTGCTTCTTGCTCTAAAGCAGAGTGTGTTTCATGGATGAGAAGTGTGCTGCGTGTTTCCCTTCAGAAACGGAGTTAAATGCCAGGCTCTGTGTCTTCCCACAAGCGAGACTTCGTTTCAGGTAAACGCAGTCACTTTTCAGCTCAAACGAAGCTATATTGTACACGAAGCTCACACGTTTCTCGCTCTTAACTGAAACGCATTGGATGTTCGAGGGCCTGTGGTTTGTATCAGTTTTAGAAGCAGAGTTGAACTAGATATGGTCCGTGTGTGTAGGAAACACAGTTCTTTTGTTCTGAGCACTCTCACGTTTCCCGCCTTATTCGAGACTCTAGAAAGCAAGAGCGTGCTTCTTGCTCTAAAGCAGAGTGTGTTTCATGGATGAGAAGTGTGCTGTGTGTTTCCCTTCAGAAACGGAGTTAAATGCCAGGCTCTGTGTCTTCCTACAAGCGAGACTTCGTTTCAGGTAAACGCAGTCACTTTTCAGCTCAAACGAAGCTATATTGTACACGAAGCTCACACGTTTCTCGCTCTTAACTGAAACGCATTGGATGTTCGAGGGCCTGTGGTTTGTATCAGTTTCAGAAGCAGAGTTGAACTAGATATGGTCCGTGTGTGTAGGAAACACAGTTCTTTTGTTCTGAGCACTCTCACGTTTCCCGCCTTATTCGAGACTCTAGAAAGCAAGAGCGTGCTTCTTGCTCTAAAGCAGAGTGTGTTTCATGGATGAGAAGTGTGCTGTGTGTTTCCCTTCGGAAACGGAGTTAAATGCCAGGCTCTGTGTCTTCCCACAAGCGAGACTTCGTTTCAGGTAAACGCAGTCACTTTTCAGCTCAAACGAAGCTATATTGTACACGAAGCTCACACGTTTCTCGCTCTTAACTGAAACGCATTGGATGTTCGAGGGCCTGTGGTTTGTATCAGTTTCAGAAGCAGAGTTGAACTAGATATGGTCCGTGTGTGTAGGAAACTCAGTTCTTTTGTTCTGAGCACTCTCACGTTTCCCGCCTTATTCGAGACTCTAGAAAGCAAGAGCGTGCTTCTTGCTCTAAAGCAGAGTGTGTTTCATGGATGAGAAGTGTGCTGTGTGTTTCCCTTCAGAAACGGAGTTAAATGCCAGGCTCTGTGTCTTCCTACAAGCGAGACTTCGTTTCAGGTAAACGCAGTCACTTTTCAGCTCAAACGAAGCTATATTGTACACGAAGCTCACACGTTTCTCGCTCTTAACTGAAACGCATTGGATGTTCGAGGGCCTGTGGTTTGTATCAGTTTCAGAAGCAGAGTTGAACTAGATATGGTCCGTGTGTGTAGGAAACACAGTTCTTTTGTTCTGAGCACTCTCACGTTTCCCGCCTTATTCGAGACTCTAGAAAGCAAGAGCGTGCTTCTTGCTCTAAAGCAGAGTGTGTTTCATGGATGAGAAGTGTGCTGTGTGTTTCCCTTCAGAAACGGAGTTAAATGCCAGGCTCTGTGTCTTCCACAAGCGAGACTTCGTTTCAGGTAAACGCAGTCACTTTTCAGCTCAAACGAAGCTATATTGTACACGAAGCTCACACGTTTCTCGCTCTTAACTGAAACGCATTGGATGTTCGAGGGCCTGTGGTTTGTATCAGTTTCAGAAGCAGAGTTGAACTAGATATGGTCCGTGTGTGTAGGAAACACAGTTCTTTTGTTCTGAGCACTCTCACGTTTCCCGCCTTATTCGAGACTCTAGAAAGCAAGAGCGTGCTTCTTGCTCTAAAGCAGAGTGTGTT